>JAEIFQ010001107.1:0-39724 GCA_018904025.1 Zaprionus vittiger
AGTTGACGGTACGTAAGCACGCGCTGGTCTCCGGCTCATGTGTGTCGGCAATGGGGTGGGTAAATGAAACATAACCGTGTCAACTCAGGCTCAAACCAATAATAACATAAATAAAAAAAAATCGCGTGCTGTATTGCCTTACGACGATCGCAAGACAGAACCAGAAATCGGGAACATACTCGGTCGGAGAGAAACGAAGCTCCACGACCGAAGGGGGAAGAGAAAGAGAGCAGTAGTTCGGAAGTAATAAAATTTTATAGCAGCCTTCTGAGCGCGCCTCGCTTACTGAAGCGGCTGTTACCCCTCCCTTCCATGATCGCCTGCGTTGCGCGATATAAATATCGGCGATCCCTTTAGACCACTATTTTTCAATGCATAGTTGCCTCATATCCACCCTCCATGACTTCCGAAAACAATAGTGATTTAAGCTAAATTCATTTTAAATCAATTTATTCCTTAAAATATTAATGCCTTTCCTAACCATCTCATTAACATAATCTTTATGTAATGTATACTTTTTCTTTTGATTTCTAATTAAGGGTAAGAGGTTATCTTAGTACTAATTTCATAATTTTCATTTATTACAAGGCGGTATCTTATTAATTTATTTGTTCATTCTTGTCATTCATTTGTCATTGGTTTGTCATTGGTTGCGAATAGATACATATATATATATAGGCTCAGTTATAATACATAAATGATCAGATTGCATTACATAAATAGTAGATGTAAATAAAAATTGAAAATCATGCAAAACCAAAGAAGGGCAAATTATCTGAATTCAAAATGATAATACAAAACATAAGGAATTTAAAGAAAAATCAAACTCAAAAATAATTAATTAATCTCAAACATGAGTAAATTAAATTGAAAATTCGATTAAAAATAATAAACGAAGTTAGATTTAAAAGAAATCTAAGAGTTACATAAATAGCCAAATTAAAATTCAAAAGAGTACAGGCTTGAAGAGCAGTAACTCCCAAAATCAACAAAAGTGAAAAACAAAATAAAGGGAAAAATAGCCAAACAATAATTAATAAGAATCACTCACAGTTTGTTGTTTTCCATCGACGAAAGATCTTCCGTGGTGTGGTGTAATTTGATGTGTGTGGGTATAGCTGTTTGCATTTTAGTTTATTTCGTTTGTCACTAATGATTTTTTTTCTGTGTATTTGTTTAGGTCACTTGTTTTTCGTTAAAATTACCTTTTTATGGTCATTTGCAGATAGGCAGAGAAAAAAAACTGAAAACAAAAATTATTGGCAACTCGCGATATTTATATAGATGTATTTATTCGCACCATTGACTCTATTATTTAACAACTAATTTTTAGAGCTTTTAATTTAGAATTATTAACAAATATTTTAGTTAGGATAATCACTGTGATATTATAGTTTGTATGATCTTATTTACAGCAATCACTGTGATAGTATAATTTCCATTAACTTATTTCAGGCAATCACTGTGATATTATGGTTTTTTTAGCGCTTATTAAAGCGATCACGGTGATATTATAGTTTTCCTTATCTTATTTAAGGCAATCACTGTGATATTTTAATTTGCATTAACTTATTTAAGGCAATCACTGTGATATTTTAGTTTTCATTAACTTAGGTGGGATTTTTTTATTTACTTATTTAGGGCAATCACTGTGATATTTTAGTTTTCATTAACTTATTTAGGGCAATCACTGTGATATTTTAGTTTTCATTAACTTATTTAGGGCAATCACTGTGATATTTTAGTTTTCATTAACTTATTTAGGGCAATCACTGTGATATTTTAGTTTTCATTAAATTATTTAGGGCAATCACTGTGATATTTTGAGTTTATTTTTAGTTTTCTATTTAGGGCAATCACTGTGATATTTTAGTTTTCATTAACTTATTTAGGGCAATCACTGTGATATTTTAGTTTTCATTAACTTATTTAGGGCAATCACTGTGATATTTTAGTTTTCATTAAAACTTATTTAAGCTATCACTGTGATATTTTAGTTTTCATTAACTTAGGTAGGGCAATCACTGTGATATTTTAGTTTTCATGCGCTTCCCATCACGCCACTCTAGGGCTCCCCTGGACGAATCCGCTTGAAGAATGAGGTGCTCCAAACTTTGGGTAGCACAAGGTGCCAGAATCTGAATAAATATATTATTTATTAGATTCTGCAAGAGAATTATTTATTCTTCCAAATTTACCTGAATCTGGCACCAGTTATCCAGAGAACCTTTGTTTTTTGTTTTTCCAGCCACTCCACGAGGTTACCTTAATCGTCAAAAATCTCGGCAATCTTAAACAATGGGTAAAATTCACCAATTAGAATTTTGTTATAGGCTTGTTTTTCTGCAATACTCACTTAATATTGCTGGGATATATTAAATATTATTATATTTAATAATAATGAAAATCCTCCTCGTGGTTGGCACCAGTGGACAAAAATAGCAAACACGTCTGTGTTCTTCGGCAGCTCCAGTGAAAAAGAACGAACCGACACATGTTACCCGATAGATCGATCTACTTAACGAAGCAAACACTACCCACTGATGCATTCTGATTGCGCTCAGCTGAGCCCCAAAAGCTCGGTCAAGGTGCCAATGCCTAAACGGTGCCTACTTAAAGGGGGGTACCTAAATGGTGCCTACTTAAAGGGTAGTACCATGGAACGTTATGTTCAAATGCTGGAATTATAAGAAACCAAAAAAAAAAACCGAAATCAACCAGTGACCAGCGCCACTTCAACTCCCCCCGGCTAAAATCAGACTTGGTGGAGTCAACAAGGATGATATACGCTTGGAGCTGGTTGTTACTGCTTAAGATCCTTGGCGTGAAATTTCCCAATAAAATTTCCTTTCATGTCCTTGACTTCATAATAGGCGGATCCAAGCTTCTTTCTTATGCGAGCTTTTATGAACGAAGGAGCTAATTTGGCACAGAAACCTTTTGCAAAATTACTTTGCTGAAAATTTCGACGGAAAATTTCTTGACCTTCCACGAACGTTATCTCTCGACTGCGCATGTTATATGCTCTTTCGTTGCGCGTATGCTGCTTTTGCATACTACGTGCAGCCTGATCTCGCATGATATTCGTGGAATCTTCCCGATTAAAAGATATCGACCGATCTTCTAAACAGTTCAATCGCCGTAACAACTCATATTGAGAACCGTTGGTCAGCATATGCTGCCCAAACACCAAACGATAAGGAGTATTATTCACCGCCGTGTGATGGCTTGATCGAAGTGCGCAACAAATCTGACTTAGATTTGCATCCCAATTATCTTGGTCTGGGCTTATGTACGCCTTGATGGCGGCTAGCACCGATCTATTCACCCGTTCGGAGGCATTTCCTTGAGGAGCATAAGATGCCGTGTAGGCATGATGAACGCCATATTTTTGTAATAAGGTATTAAAGGCATTCGATTTAAATTGTACCCCATTGTCCGAAACAACCGTTTCCGGTACCCCAAAACAATGAAACAGCTCCTCCTCTATATATGGCAAAATTGCATCGACGGAAAACTTTTTCACGGCTTTTAGGAACGGGAATTTGGTGAAGTGGTCGAGGACAATAAAAATACCAATATTACCGGTTTTAGAGCGTGGATATGGTCCCAGGTAATCCACATAAAGTTTTTGAAAAAACCTATGGCTCTCTTTTGTTTTAGATAATGGTGGCCTGAGAGTTTGGTTCGGATGTTTCGTGCTTTTACAAATTTCGCACTGATTCACGTACCTTCTCACATCTGCCACTAAGTTCGGCCAAAAATAATTTCGACGGATACGTTCTAATGTTTTATTAATCCCGCCATGTGCCGCTAAATTATCTGTATGTGCCCATTGCAAAACGACAGGAACGAGTTCCGTAGGAATCCACAGCTTCCAAATAGTGTCATCCGCTAATTGTTCTTTTGACGCATGTTCGGCTCGTCGAAAAATAAACCCATCAATAACTTTAATTTCGGAAGAAGTAGACAAGCTCCGTTGGACCTCTTCTTTAAGAGTTTGATACTCTTGTGAGTGAAATTGAGGCAACTGCAAGTCAACACCCATGCCATGGTCAAGTGCGGAAAGATCCTCAGTGAAGACACGGGACAGAGCATCAGGCACAATATTCTGTTGGCCTTTTCGATGTTGAATCTGAAAATCATATCCTTGTAGTTTCAAGGCCCACCTAGCCAATCGACTACTAAGGTCCGATTGGGACATAAGCCACTTTAAGGACGCGTGATCGGTTATGACCGTGAACGACTGTCCTTCGACATAAGCACGGAATTTCTGGATGCACAAAATAGCTGCCAAACATTCCTTTTCGGTTACTGAGTAGTTACGCTGACACGGGTTAAGTTTCTTCGACATATAGGAAATCGGAACTTCCTCCCCACTATCAGTCAACTGCATCAGCACGCCGCCAACACCAGTATGACTTGCATCACAGTGTATATAAAAGGAACGCGAAAAATCAGGTGTGTGCAACACTGGTGCAGTAATCATCGCCTGCTTTAGCTCATTGAACGCTTCGTTGGCTACTTCAGACCATAGGAACTTTTGTTTTCCCTTCAGAGCATCCGTTAAGGGTGTAGCAAGGGAAGCATAGTTTTTAATAAACTTTTGGTACCACCCAGTCATGCCAAGGAATCTGCGTAGTTGTTTAACGGACCGTGGCGGTGGATATTCCATAATTGCCGATATTTTATCGGGATCCATGGCAATGGTGCCGTTTCCAATAATATGCCCTAAGTACCCTACCTCTCGCATGCAAAATTTGCTTTTTTTAACGTTGATAGTAAGACCAGCGTTCTCTAAACATAAGGCTATGTCCTTTAGAACCGCCAGATGTCGATCAAACGTGTCCGAAACTATCAGAAGATCGTCGAGGTAAATAAACACTTCATGCTTTAAGTAAGCAGGAATTGTACGGTCCATTAGCTTGGACATGGTCGAAGGAGCATTGGTGAGGCCAAACGGCATTACTGTAAATTGGTAGAGTGGCCTACCAGGTACTGAGAACGCCGTTTTATCCCTTGACGAAGGATCGAGAGGAATTTGCCAATAGGCATCTTTTAAGTCCAGGCTTGTTATATATTCGGCTTTTGGGAGACGACTCAAGAGACCATGAATAATTGGCATCGGATATGCATCCTTGCGCGTAATATTATTTACTTTTCGGCTATCTAGACACAGACGGACTTTTCCAGGTTTTCGTACCAATACCACTGGAGAAGACCACGAGCTATCGGACTCCTCTATAACTCCTAAAGCCAGCATTCGATCGAGTTCTTCGAACATCATCTGTTCAATCGCAGGTGACACTGGATAGTGTCTCTGCTTGATAGGCACAGCATCGCCAACATCGATCGAGTGGAACAGCAGAGTGGTCCTTCCTAAGCCTTTGTCCGTAAAAGAAGGGAACCTTTTTATGGTGTCTTCTAGCGATTTCTGCTGATTTTCGGTTAGCAAACAGAACACGTTGCGGTCAATTGTTGCAAGGTGCTCATTCTCACCATCTGTCCCTAAACCTTGAGGCAATAACTGAAATTTGGTCCAGAAGTCGATTCCTAAATAAAGCGATTGCTTCAGTGAAGGCACAATAAAGAACGTGAACGGTTTGGTATCTCCGTTATACTCAATGGAGGTGTGGAGTTTCCCCAGAATTTCTTGGGACTTGCCATCCGCCGTCTGAACGTTCGAAGTTATAGGATTGAAATGGATTTCTTCCTTTAAGATATCAGCCGCTAACCTTCCGCCAATGCAGCTGATTGACGCACCAGTATCCATGAGACCGGATACTGATCGACCTAATACAGAGACTCTAGCGTACGGCCTTGCATCAAGCGCTCCGAGCCCCGCCAGATTGTTTTCAATCTGAATTAGATCATAATAGGTATTAAGGCGCTGAGTCGAACGAGATACCGTTTTAGAGGAAGAAAAATTAGTGGACGTAGTAATGGGCTGTGATAAGGACATGTCAGGTAAATTAGTATATTCAGGTGGAGTTTGAGTAGAACACTCAGTTATTCGGTGTTGGTCGACCTCGAAATCGTCGGTTTGCGTGCTCCTTTCCAAGGTGCACGCGCTTGACCGTTTTTTGGAGTGCAACACTGAGGACAAGATGGCCGATAAGTGTCTGCTTTGCCACAACCGTAGCAGAAAACTTTACGCTCGGTCATACAATCTTGGTAGCGGTGGCCAACTTTACCACAATTCCAGCAGGATATGTTAACTGCTGCTAACTCCGCTTCGTCTTCCTCTGACTCACTTTCGGCTGCCACTGCCACTTCATGCACCAGACGGCGCGGAGCCGGCTGAGGCTTTCGTAACCCAGGCTTTACAGTTTGCATAAAGGCTTCTCTGGTACGAATTACATGTCGAAGCTGAGGAACAGTGCTTATCACTTGATATAGCAACTCATGCTGTATCTCCGGTAATAGATTCGATCGAATCGATTCCAGTAACGCTGAATCTGATAATGGCACAGAGAGTTTATCGGAGAGCAAAACTACGCTTTCGTAAAACTCATCAAAAGATTCGCCTTCTTTTTGCTTCCTCCGATGTATTTCTGCTCTAATGCTTACATCAGAGCGTTCTTCTTTAAACTGCGTACGCAATGCATCGCATAAGGCAGCCCAAGTGACACTAGGCATTCTCCTATGGTAACGCCAATACCAGTCACTGGCACAGCCTTCAAATAAGGTGCTTATATGGCTCATCAATAGAGCGAAATTTCCTTCTAAGGACTGGTTTGTCAAGGCTTCCACCCGATAAAGGAAATCTTCGACGCTCAAACCAGATCTTCCTGAAAACTTAAGTTTCCAACTGCCTATTATTTGGCTAACTCTATCCAGCCGAATAACGGAGTCTGTAGGAGAGATCCTCGTTTGACCAATTGGACTCCTAGGCAATTGAAGCGGTACTTCACTCGAAAGGGGCAACGCTGGAGTGTCAAGCCTGAGGTTATTTGACAAGGCTGTCACCATGCCTTGAATGCTGCTTTGAAAAACTGCTGCCAACATCTCAGTTTGTCTCGCAGCTGACGCAGTTATGGCATCAATCAACACTTGTTGAGACGCATTTAAAGGCACTGAGGCTCCAGCATTTGGTTCTTCTTGAGCCATGCTGTCGCTCTCTTGCTCATCCAGTCTTTGCTGATTACGAGTGCGTGGCATAGCAGCGTCAGGTAAACTTTGCGTGGACTGATGGGTGTCGGTGTTAACCGTTAAATTGAGCAGTGACGTCTGCAAGGAAGATTTACACACGGGACAACGCTCGCGGTTAGATACTTTGGTGTTAAAGCAAACCCAGTGAAAGGTGTGACCGCAACTAGTGGTCAACAGTTGACCTGTATATTCAATCTCCTTTAAGCAAATAAAGCACGTCACGTCTACAATGTTTTCCGAGCTTCGGCTCAAAAACATAATTTAACCGATTCGTAAAATGGTACGCTATTTGTAAGCGTGATTTAAGCGTAATATAAGAAAAGATTCGCAGCAGAAAAAATATAATAAAGTAATCAAAAACAATATATAAAAAAATTAAATCAAAGATATAATCACAAGAAAAAACATTTCAGGAGTCATGAATTCCAGTTATGAGAGAAATGCAACAAAAATTGTTTAACATTACAACCGATTTAAAACTCTCTATTCTCTCCGTTTTTTATTGGAAATTCGGACAAAAACACGAGCACCTAATAATTTCTTGATAAGCGGGCAAACCATATAGTAATTAACTTAGTTAATTCAACTATTGATAGGACTCCAACGCTTTAATTATATTAAAAGGAAAAATAAGGGATTTTGAATTGTCCTGGAAGTGATATTGATTCAATCAATCACTTATCCACAATGACATTTCAGAGAAACTTCACCAAAACGAATTAATTAGTGGTTAGCTGTGCAATATACTCTTTGCTTTGCTAAATCCAACCAACCCTTTTCAAGCTTTTCAGTGAAATATTTTTTTCCAGTAGTGGCAAGTTATAGCTATAAATTCTAGCACACAAGATCCAACTACTAGGAATATATATAACACCTGAAAGCTTCTTACCGGTACTTAATTTGAACATTTCAAATATTTTTAACAAATAGGGAAAATTTCAGATTCTATCGATGTCGCACTAGTCAAAGATGGAAACGACTATTTATTTTATTTAATTCGGACCCTGCCGGATCAAGGCCCTCACGGTTGGGCGCCAATTTATTTATTATTATTATTAATTTGTAGCATACAACGTATGACAAGTGAGCAGATATTATTTAGTTGACGGTACGTAAGCACGCGCTGGTCTCCGGCTCATGTGTGTCGGCAATGGGGTGGGTAAATGAAACATAACCGTGTCAACTCAGGCTCAAACCAATAATAACATAAATAAAAAAAAATCGCGTGCTGTATTGCCTTACGACGATCGCAAGACAGAACCAGAAATCGGGAACATACTCGGTCGGAGAGAAACGAAGCTCCACGACCGAAGGGGAAGAGAAAGAGAGCAGTAGTTCGGAAGTAATAAAATTTTATAGCAGCCTTCTGAGCGCGCCTCGCTTACTGAAGCGGCTGTTACCCCACCCTTCCATGATCGCCTGCGTTGCGCGATATAAATATCGGCGATCCCTTTAGACCACTATTTTTCAATGCATAGTTGCCTCATATCCATCCTCCATGACTCCCGAAACAATAGTTATTTAAGCTAAATTCATTTTAAAACAATTTATTCCTTAAAATATTAATGCCTTTCCTAACCATCTCTTTAACATAATCTTTATGTAATGTATACTTTTTCTTTCGATTTCTAGTTAAGGGTAAGAGGGTATCTTAGTACTAATTTCTTAATTTTCATTTATTACAAGGCGGTATCTTATTAATTTATTTGTTCATTCTTTTCATTTATTTGTCATTGGTTGCGAATAGATACATAGATATATATATAGGCTCAGTCATAATACATAAATTATCAGATTGCATTACATAAATAGTAGATGTAAATAAAAATTGAAAATCATGCAAAACCAAAGAAGGGCAAATTATCTGAATTCAAAATGATAATACAAAACATAAGGAATTTAAAGAAAAATCAAACTCAAAAAGAATTAATTAAACTCAAACATGAGTAAATTAAATTGAAAATTCGATTAAAATCAAAAATAATAAACTAAGTTAAATTTAAAAGAAATCTAAGAGCTACATAAATAGCCAAATTAAAATTCAAAAGAGTACAGGCTTGAAGAGCAGTAACTCCCAAAATCAACAAAAGTGAAAAACAAAATAAAGGGAAAAATAGCCAAACAATAATTAATAAGAATCACTCACAGTTTGTTGTTTTCCATCGACGAAAGATCTTCCGTGGTGTGGTGTAATTTGATGTGTGTGGGTATAGCTGTTTGCATTTTAGTTTATTTCGTTTGACACTAATGATTTTTTTTCTGTGTATTTGTTTAGGTCACTTGTTTTTCGTTAAAATTACCTTTTTATGGTCATTTGCAGATAGGCAGAGAAAAAAAAACTGAAAACAAAAATTATTGGCAACTCGCGATATTTATATAGATGTATTTATTCGCACCATTGACTCTATTATTTAACAACTAATTTTTAGAGCTTTTAATTTAGAATTACTAACAAATATTTTAGTTAGGATAATCACTGTGATCTTATAGTTTGTATGATCTTATTTACAGCCATCACTGTGATAGTATAATTTTCATTAACTTATTTCAGGCAATCACGGTGATATTATGGATTTTTAGCGCTTATTAAAGCGATCACTGTGCTATTTTAATTTTCATTAACTTATTTAAGGCAATCACTATGATATTTTAGCTTTCATTTACTTATTTAGGGCAATCACTGTGATATTTTAGTTTTCATTAACTTAGGTAGGGCAATCACTGTGATATTTTAGTTTTCATTATCTTATTTAGGGCAATCACTGTGATATTTTAGTTTTCATTAACTTATTTATTCACGATTTTATTTCATTTTTAAGGAATCATGATATTTTATTTATTATAGGCTATCACTGTGATATTTTAGTTTTTTAACTTATTTGGCTTCACTGTGATATTTTAGTTTTCATTAACTTATTTAGGGCAATCACTGTGATATTTTAGTTTTCATTAACTTATTTAGGGCAATCACTGTGATATTTTAGTTTTCATTATCTTATTTAGGGCAATCACTGTGATATTTTAGTTTTCATTATCTTATTTAGGGCAATCACTGTGATATTTTAGTTTTCATTAACTTATTTAGGGCAATCACTGTGATATTTTAGTTTTCATTAAATTATTTAGGGCAATCACTGTGATCTTTTAGTTTTCATTAACTTATTTAGGCAATCACTGTGATATTTTAGTTTTCATTAAATTATTTAGGCTATCACTGTGATATTTTAGTTTTCATTAAATTATTTAAGGCAATCACTGTGATCTTTTAGTTTTCATGCGCTTCCCATCAGGCCACTCTAGGGCTCCCCTGGACGAATCCGCTTGAAGAATGAGGTGCTCCAAACTTTGGGTAGCACAAGGTGCCAGAATCTGAATAAATATATTATTTATTAGATTCTGCAAGAGAATTATTTATTCTTCCAAATTTACCTGAATCTGGCACCAGTTATCCAGAGAACCTTTGTTTTTTTGTTTTTCCAGCCACTCCACGAGGTTACCTTAATCGTCAAAAATCTCGGCAATCTTAAACAATGGGTAAAATTCACCAATTAGAATTTTGTTATAGACTTGTTTTTCTGCAATACTCACTTAATATTGCTGGGATATATTAAATATTATTATATTTAATAATAATGAAAATCCTCCTCGTGGTTGGCACCAGTGGACAAAAATAGCAAACACGTCTGTGTTCTTCGGCAGCTCCAGTGAAAAAGAACGAACCGACACATGTTACCCGATAGATCGATCTACTTAACGAAGCAAACACTACCCACTGATGCATTCTGATTGCGCTCAGCTGAGCCCCAAAAGCTCGGTCAAGGTGTCAATGCCTAAACGGTGCCTACTTACAGGGGGTACCTAAATGGTGCCTACTTAAAGGGGAGTACCATGGAACGTTATGTTCAAATGCTGGAATTACCAGAAACCAAAAACAACCAGTGACCAGCGCCACTTCAAGTGTTTGCACAGAGGGACAATACACCCCCCTCCCATAATGCGCCAACCAAGCGGGTGGGGCACCACAGAGCGTTGTGCTCCCCCCCTTCTCCCCCCCCTATCGCCGGATTTCCCCCACACACCACCCTACCACCCCCCCCCCGCTCGGTGATAACCCCGCAACCCCCCGCCCCCAATGCCCCACAAAAAGCCACGGCATCCTCTTCCGACTCTTAAAACTGTTGAACGAAGGCTTTCCGACCGGAGAATTTTAAAAAAATGTACAAAAATGGAAGGCAGTGTTTATCTTTATAAAAAAAAAAAAAAACCCCCCCCCCCGGGCCGAAAAAAAAAACCCGTCAAAAAGGCCAAAAAGGAAAATATATGGGTGTTTTTGTCAGGAGGGGGGGGGGGCGGGGCAAAAAAAAAACCAAGCCAAGGCACTATAAACTTAAGCAAAAAGGGCCCCCCCCAGGGAAAAAAAATTCGCTCTCCACTTAGTCTGGAGTTCAAAGCTCTTCTATACAACTCCTTCTTAAAACCTATCTGGACTTATGGCTCCGAGCTGAGGGGCAACGCATCCAGAAGTAACATAGACATTATTCAGCGAGCACAGTCAAGAATTCTGAGAACTATCACTGTAGCGCCGTGGTACCTTCGGAACGAAGACATACACAGAGACCTAAAAATCAAATTAGTAATCGAAGTAATAACTGAGAAGAAAATGAAATACCAAGAAAAGCTGACCACCCATTCAAATCCCCTCGCAAGAAAACTAATCCGAGTATGCAATCAAAGCCGGCTGCACCGCAACGACCTCCCAGCCCAGCAATAGTGCCACAAGGCAGTGTTCTGGGTCCAATCCTATACACCCTGTATACGGCGGATTTCCCTACAGACTACCATCTAACAACCTCTACGTTCGCTGATGATACCGCGATACTCAGTCGCTCCAAATGCCCAACAAAAGCCACGGCATCCTCTTCCGACTCTTAACATCTGTAGAACGATGGCTTGCCGACTGGAGAATTTCAATAAATGTACAAAAATGTAAGCAGGTTATCTTTACCTTAAACAAACAAACATGCCCACCACTGGTCCTGAATAACATACGCATTCGACAAGCCGACAAGGTAACATATCTGGGTGTTCATCTGGACAGGCGGCTGACTTGGCGCAAACATAAAGAAGCCAAGACGATACATCTTAAACTTAAAGCAAGGAGCCTCCACTGGATCATAAATGCTCGCTCTCCACTTAGTCTGGAGTTCAAAGCTCTTCTATACAACTCCTTCTTAAAACCTATCTGGACTTATGGCTCCGAGCTGTGGGGCAACGCATCCAGAAGTAACATAGACATTATTCAGCGAGCACAGTCAAGAATTCTGAGAACTATCACTGTAGCGCCGTGGTACCTTCGGAACGAAGACATACACAGAGACCTAAAAATCAAATTAGTAATCGAAGTAATAACTGAGAAGAAAATGAAATACCAAGAAAAGCTGACCACCCATTCAAATCCCCTCGCAAGAAAACTAATCCGAGTATGCAATCAAAGCCGGCTGCACCGCAACGACCTCCCAGCCCAGCAATAAACTTATTAGGGCATTACCAGTATCACTAAGTGAAAGTTAACTAAGCTAGATTAAGATTTAAATACTTATTGTTAGTCTCTTGAAGTGTGGATACCTCACCTTGAGCAGAGGTAGTATACCTGTGAAGCAACGAATGGTGAGGCTTCGAGCAAATTCGACATTTTGATTCCTTACATTTTGACACCATATACCCCACAACCAAACAATTTAGGCACAACTTTTGTGTTTTGACGAATTCAAAACGCTGCATAACTGATATTGCAGCAAACGATGGACACGAATCAATATTGTGCATTTCTGCCTTGCAAAAGACACACTTAGACGATGATGAACGCCCTCCATCAACACAAGCAAAGGACGATTTAAACTGATGTGGCTACTTAGCATCAACTCGAGACTTTGTTTTGACACTTAAAGAAGTCAAAAAGGAATAAGTGTCACAAACTTTGTGAGCTACCCTCGCAACGGCGCTGACTATGTAAATCTTACTTGTGTGAGCGAACAAACGACAGTGATCCAAGCGATCCGAAATAAAGCAGGCTAAACTTTTGCTGTAACTACGTTTGTAGGCAGCAATCTAAAATGCGGGGTGCGGGGTATGCTATGTAACAAGAGAATCAAATTTAACGTTTTCTGTGCTACGTTTGTAGACAGCAATAGAATATGCGGGGTGCGGGGTGACGAAATGCAAGCAGCACCAAATGCAAGCGAAGTCGGAACAACGAAAGTGTGTGAGCCCAAAGGAAGGTTCGAGGTGAACGAATGCAACAACAAATGTATGTGTGTATATGCAAACCCATACATATGCAGTTTATGTATTCACAGCTGTTCCAAGTTTGCGGTCAATATGTATATATGTGCGCTAACCGAAGATCGAAAAAAGACAATTTGCATATACACACACACTCAATTATTTGACAAATATATAAGCCACCAATTTTATATTTTTTGCCTAAGATAAATGTTGCCGTTTTTGTTTATAATTTGTTAGTGAATACTATTGTTTGGCTATGCAGCCCGCAGCCAGCAGCAGCTCATCAGAAATTTGATTTACTTTAGTTTATCACTCTTGTACATTGCTCTGTGAAGCAACAGATTTTGAATTCCCCTTTGTGCTATGTTCCTCTCTCTCTCAATAGAGAGCGAGCCCAGCTGTTAAATCTTTATTTGGTGAATCTTGCTCATTTGCCTTCTGCATAGCAAAGTTAATTACAAATTAAGTGTTGATCACACCGGTACTGTTGTGAGACTCTTTTAATTTTAATCGGTTTGGTGCGGGCACTGCCGCCGTTTTTTTGTAAATTAATATATGGAAAAATATATTGTAGAAAACATAAGTTAAATTAATCGACTTGATCGTTTTATTAGTTGGTACAGCACTTCTGCAAGTCAGTGAAAACGCTCACTGCCTAAACATTTGGTGACCCCGAAGTGATTTTCGGTAACATTTCTTTATCGTGACCTCAAAAACAGTTAAATTAATATCGGTGCAGTTTCATGTCGTTTTGACTGTGCAAAAAGAATTGACTTTGTGCATAATCACACACACATCAATGCTATTGTGTGCGTAGTTTGGTTGCCGGTGCAAATACAGTGGTTGTAAAACTGCTCACCATTGTGCGTGCTTTTTACATTGCCCGGTTCAAAATTCAGTGCTTGCAAAACTGTTAACAAGTCTGAGTTTTCTTTGACTTTTATATTTTTTTTTTGAGCCAAATATAAAAAATAATCAACAATATAAAAAATGCCAAACAACGACACAGTCAGTCTGCCCGCTGACAGAATAAAGTTTTTAAAGCGCAAAGCAAAGTCCATATTTGACGACGCTAAAAAAATTGCTGCAGGTTTAACCACCGAATCGGCCACTTCCCTTAATGATGATGGTCTGCATTTAAAGCTGGATTTGATAAACCAAACAGAGGCTTTGTTCACCTTGACTCATGATTCCCTGAAGGAACTGGACCTCAATGAAATGGGAAGTGAGTTGTGTGACCAGTTCAAAGACATTGTCTTTGAAATGCGGTATGTTGTACAAACGGAACTCAGTAGACGCAAAGTGCCAGAGATTTCTTGTTCAACTATGCGTCAAGATCCCGGAAATGAGTTGCCTTCTGGTTCTCTATTTCAACGGCCGAATGTGCCTGACCTGAAGCTACCAACCTTTACTGGAAGTTATACCGAATACACAGATTTTATGTCGATGTTTTCCACTGTCATCGATAAAAACCCAATACTGGCTGACATGGAGAAGCTTCAACACCTCAAGTCTTGCCTAAGAGGTCCAGCTTTGGATGCAGTTGGTGCTTTAGAGGTCACTGATGTAAATTACCCGGTTGCCCTGGAGTTGTTGGATAAGCGCTACAACAATAAGCGGCTTATTTTCGAGGCTCGCATTTCTGCGATCATGAACTTACCAAAGGTAGAGGGTTCATCTTCTGGAAAGCTGCGTGAACTGTCCGACCAAATTAATTTGCGTTTACGGGCACTTCACAGCATCAGCACCCCTGTGGAAATATCAGAGTGTATTCTCGTTTATTGTCTTCTCCAAAAGGTCGACCGTGAAACTCAGCTATTATGGGAGGATACTGCTTCCACTGAAAGGCTACCCGTCTGTAGTGAATTTGTTAAATTTCTGGAGACAAGATGCCAGAAATTTGAAAACATCGAACGTACCAATTGTGTACTTCGAATCATACCACAGGTTGTAAAACCTAGGAAAGCCATCAACACCTCTAGAAATTCATTTGTTGCCACTTCCCCTGTCGCTTGCTGCCCTGTCTGCAATGCTGTAGACCACATCCTTTTTGATTGCCCACAATTCAGAAGATCGCTTATAGAAGGCAAAAAGGTTGGCTTTATGCCAAAACTGCCTTAAAGGTGGACATCACCTACGACATTGTAATGCTGATCGCTGTCGCATTTGTGGAAGTAAGCACAACAAATTACTACATTTTAGCTCAAGGTCTTCGCCATCTCGCTCCCAGCCTGCTCAACCTCAGCTAGCTTCTGATACTCATTCCAAAGGATTGCAAGTAGTTGCACAAGGATCATCACCTGGTCAATTTTCTTCCTTAGTGGCTCAAAATCTCGGAGCAGATTTTGTGTTGTTGGCCACTGCCGTCATCAATATTCAAAATAAATCAGGATCTTGGGTTCCTTGCTGCGCCTTGCTTGACTACGGCTCGCAACTACACATAATCACCTCTCGTCTGGCACACACTTTGCAATTGACCGAGTACAAGTCTGCAGCTACAGTGTCTGGAATTGGTGATGCCAGATTTAGATCAGATTGATGTATGGAAAACATTAATCTCAAATCTCAAATTTTAGAGTTCGTTGCCAATATCGCAGCTCTGGTAGCTCCTAATATCACGGACAACCAGAACAACCTAACTATAGACTCTAAAGACTGGAAAATACCAGCTAACCTTCGTTTGGCCGATCCCCAATTTTTCAAGCCCCAAAAAATTGACTTGCTGATAGGCGCTAGTCTATTCTTTGATCTGCTGTGTGTAGGCCAAATAAAATTGGCCGAGAGACACAGAGACCTAAAAATCAAATTAGTAATCGAAGTAATAACTGAGAAGAAAATGAAATACCAAGAAAAGCTGACCACCCATTAAAATCCCCTCGCAAGAAAACTAATCCGAGTATGCAATCAAAGCCGGCTGCACCGCAACGACCTCCCAGCCCAGCAATAAACTTATTAGGGCATTACCAGTATCACTAAGTGAAAGTTAACTAAGCTAGATTAAGATTTAAATACTTATTGTTAGTCTCTTGAAGTGTGGATACCTCACCTTGAGCAGAGGTAGTATACCTGTGAAGCAACGAATGGTGAGGCTTCGAGCAAATTCGACATTTTGATTCCTTACATTTTGACACCATATACCCCACAACCAAACAATTTAGGCACAACTTTTGTGTTTTGACGAATTCAAAACGCTGCATAACTGATATTGCAGCAAACGATGGACACGAATCAATATTGTGCATTTCTGCCTTGCAAAAGACACAAAAGACACACACACATCATTTTTACCGAGCTGTTGGCCCTGCCGTTTTGCCCGCTGATGACCTGCGCACGCTCATTTGCCACATTGCAGCAATAATTAATTCAAGACCTTTAGTTCCTCTTTCAGAACACCCTGGCGACCTTGAAGTACTAACGCCAGCGCACTTCTTAGGCACGGCCCCCCTCGTCTTGTTTGCTGAGCCTGATCTAACAAAATGAAATCTCAACCAATTGGATTGCTAGCAGCGAATCACCTACTACCAGCAAATATTCTGGAGCCGGTGGAGACGTGAATATCTAACGCTTCTTCAGCAACGTTCCAAATGGCAAGCACAGAAGGCAGACTACCCACTAGCTCGAGTAGTCAATCTGATCCCCGGACCCGATAGGGTCGCACGAGTTGCTGTTCTCAAAACTGTCACTGGAATCTTCAATAGGGCCGTCGGGGGAGGATGTGTGGTTATGCAGCCGGCAGCCAGCAGCAGCTCATTAGAAATTTGATTTATTTTAGTTTATCACTCTTGTACATTGCTCTGTGCAGCAATAGATTTTGCATTCCCCTTTGTGCTATGTTCCTCTCTCTCTCAATAGAGAGCGAGCCCAGCTGTTAAATCTTTATTTGGTGAATCTTGCTCATTTGCCTTCTGCATAGCAAAGTTAATTACAAATTAAGTGTTGATCACACCGGTACTGTTGTGAGACTCTTTTAATTTTAATCGGTTTGGTGCGGGCACTGCCGCCGTTTTTTTGTAAATTAATATATGGAAAAATATATTGTAGAAAACATAAGTTAAATTAATCGACTTGATCGTTTTTATTAGTTGGTACAGCACTTTTCCAAGTCAGTAAAAACGCTCACTGCCTAAACAACTATATTTTATATATTTTGCATGCAAATGCTATAATAAGTGCAAGAAATTGAGCTGTTTAACAATATTTAAATGGTAATTTTATGTCGATCAAAGCGACAGCACACAATAAGCTATACAGGTGTGAAGGATATATTTGTAGGCTTTATTTTAGGTTTATTATAAAATTAAAATGAGAGACGTTATATTTCTGCTCGCGATGCTTTCTGGTGCGTTGTTGTCATTCTTAGCAAAAGAAGAAGAATAATAATCAAAAAAAACTTATCAATCGACATATCGTATACATTGCCGATTAATTGATGAATACCAGTGTTTTTAGCACTGGTAAATTAACATTTGTTTACAGTCTCTCCTCGCGAGAGTCCGGATTAAATTCATCCTCCTGATCGTCATCTTCATTAGGGTCATCTGGCGGTAGCTCACACCAACGCTTCATTTTGTCTGACGAGTACACCGACGTATAGTGTCTTTGCGTTCGTTGAGAATGAGGCATATCTTCTACTAGATATCTGTCATTTGGCAACACCTTCTTGACTATTAAAGGTCCTTTGTAGCGAGGCTCCAACTTTCGCGAAGTTACAGTGCTTGACGGCTCATTCTCTACCAAAACAAGATCATCGAGACTGTAGATGGTTCGCTTAGAATATCTGGCATCATAACGTTTCTTGGCGGTAGCTCTATGGTCGTTGATCTTTGCCGCTACGTCAACTCGGGGATCGTAGCCATACAAGAGCTGAAAAGGAGAACATTTAGTGATACTGTTTACCATAGTATTAATGCTCCATTGGATTGAGCACATATTTTCATCCCAACGCTTTTCATTCTCGTTTGTAGGCAATAACATCGACAACATGATTCGGTTTGTTCGCTCCGCATGGCTATTTGCTCTTGGTGTTTTAACTGCATTGAGTACGTGCTTCACATTGTTCGTCTTACAGAACTTTTCAAAATCCTTCGAAGTGAAGGCTGTACCACGATCAGTAATAATTCGATCTGGCATGCCCAAGTAACTGGTCACATCTTGTAGGATATCCAGGACATGTTTCGTTGCTGTACTTTTTACCGCTCGTACTATGGTGAATTTAGTGAATGCATCGACAATCACAAGAATATGTTCGTTTCGTTTGATACTTTTCGGAAAAGGTCCAAGATGGTCCATGTGTATGGTGGAGAAAGGGACCGGATTGATGTCATCGTAATGGTACTGACCTTCCTGTCGTCCACCTGGTGTTTTATAAAATGCACAGCCAACGCAGGATTTTATGTAACTTTTAACGAAGCTGCGCATTCGAGGAAACCAGAAAAGATTTAAAATTCGTGAAATTGTTTTATCGATGCTCATATGCCCAGCCTTATCGTGACATTCATAAAGAATATGGAATCGCAACTGCTTTGGTACAATCCACAACAACTTGCTGTCATGTTTGCGGAACAGGCGATCGTGCTCGATCACATAATCGTGGTCCTGTGACTTCTTTTCCAATTTCATATCGGTGACAATTTTCTGGATTTTCTTATCTTGCAGGTGAATAGAAAATAACCAATCCGCTTCGTCTATTATGGCCTGCGATACCTTAAGGCATGCGGTATCCAATTCCTGTGCATCTTCGGACGGAGCTCGGCTTAGGGCGTCAACATGGTTCATCTGTGTTCCAGGTCGATGAACAATCTCAAGGTCAAACTCTTGAATTCTCAACCACCATCGTGCGATTCGTGGAATAAGCTCTCGTTTCTCTATCGATGTTTTCAACGCATTACAATCGGTGATGATCTTTATCTTTTTACCATAGATGTAATATTTAAACCGCTCCAGCGATTCAACGACAGCTAGAACCTCCAGCTCGTAGCTGTGATAGTTCTTCTCAGGCTTAGAAGTAGCTCGGCTATAATAAGCAATCGGTTTTAGCTGATCCTTCTCGCGTTGTAGCAAGACTCCGGCCAAACCAACAGCACTGGCATCCGTATGTAGTTCGTGTTCAGCCTCTAAGCAGTAACTGGTGATAACTGGATTGGATGTCAGGTATCTCTTCAAGTCCTCAAATGCATTCTGTTGTGGCGTTTCCCACTGGAATTTATTATCTTTACGCAGTAGGATTCGCAATGGCCGCTAAGACCCAAAAACTTTCTCACTTCGGTGGCATTGGTCGGCTTCGGGAACATTCGTATGGCGGTTGTTTTTATTTCTCCCGCACTAATGCCGTCTGGGTGTATCTGGTGACCAAGGAATGTAATTGACTGCTTGTACAACTCGCATTTATCCAGGTTCAAAGTTAATCCGCATTCTTGCAATTCTTCAAGGATTCGCTCTAGCCTCTCATACATCTCTTCGAACGTTTGGCTACCGATAAGGATATCGTCCATATAATGTATCATATCGCCCTTCTGCACTCGTTTTTGCAATTCTCCATGAGGCGATTGAAAACTGCAGGAGCGTTCTTTAATCCAAACGGGTGATAAATGCTGTAAACTTTCTGCTTTCAGGTGCTATCTCAATCTGATAGGAACCACTGTTAAGATCCAGGGATGAAAATAATCTAAAACGTTTCGCCTCCTGCAGACGCTCCTCAATATTTGGCACTGGAAAATTTTCCTTCTTGATCAGCTTATTTAGGCTGCGGTAATCGACACACATTCGATCGCTACCATTTGGCTTTTTGATAAGTACCACTGGGCTGGCATACTCTGATGTGGATGTAGTTATGACATCCTGCTCCAACAGATCGTTAACCATTCTGCAAATTATTTCCTTTTTTGGTTCAGGTACTCGGTACGGTGCTTGGGATACTGCCTGACCGCTTTCGACGATGATATTTGCTTGAACAATGCTCGGTTTTCCTATGCCTTGCAATCCAGTAGAGAAAACATCGGAGAATCTCTCTAACAAGTTGCGCATTTTATGTCGTTGCTTCTCAATTTTTAAATTTACAAGAAGTTTTTAAATTTTACTATTGCTTACAGCATCTATCGGCTGATGAAAAGCCCGTTTAACATCGGTTTCTTCTGGGTCATACTTGAGCACAAGTTGAGCGCTAATAATGTCATCCTGTCCCAACAGAAAGTCCTCTTGCAATAGATGGTCGCCTGCAATGTATACTTCAGCAATAATGATTTTCCCGTCGATGTTCAAATCCACAATTATCGCTTCGGTGAGAATGCACGAACCCCCGCAAATGCCTTAAATTTTCATAGAACACTTGCGGCTTTCGGCGTTGATTTTCCTGGCGACTGAGTGGCGCACGATACTAGCCTGGCTACCAGTATCAATGAAGGCGCTATAATTGTGTGATCCCACGCAGACTCTCCTGGTAAATAGCTTGTCTTGATTTGTGGCTCCTAATCAGTTCAGATTTGCTGCTTGGCAGGCTGCTGTTGTTTCGTGAAACTTGTTGCATTTGGTACAACGCGTCGTTTTCTTTTCTTTTGGGCACGAATTGGCAAAGTGACCCAACTCTCCGCAGTTGTAGCACTTCATTGCGTCCTTTGATTTTTGTGGCTTGATATCTTTGTCCTGCGTTTGCTCGAAGTTGCCGCCTTTCATTATAACCTCTTTCTTAAGTGCATTCGATCGACCTCTGTTTATGAAATAAGATTCGGCTGCATTACGAAGTTCCTTCATTGTAGCGAAGTGGATAGCCGCAATGCTGTTTTGCAGTTCACGGTGCTATCGGATAACTGCTGATTCGCTGAGCCTATATCGCAGGCCAAGGGCAGACATTCGGAAACAGTATTCCTTTACTGTCTCTTTCGATCTTCTTGTGGCACTTGCCATACTGAAGTGTACCTCAGCTTCATCAGGGTTCGCTCCAAATTCGTCTGGAAAAGCATTCGCAAAGTTGTTCCACGTGGTATGGAGAATTGGCTGGACCCTTAAGCCGTGAGTAAATAGCGAGCATCAAAAACTTTTCATCCCACAGGTAAGCATCAACCACCTTGTTGACGCGATCGACGAACTGATCTACTGAGATAGCGTTATCATCGCTGGGATCGAACTCAGGCAAAGTGTTTGCGATTTCCCTAACCGATGCTTGCCTCATGTTTTTGTTTGCAGCCAGTCCAACACAGCTTCGCTCGTTGCTTGTGACTTCCGTTTCCACCACAGTGTTATTTTGCTGATTTAGTGGTTGATTATCTTGACCCGTAACTGCTGTGTTTTGCGTCTGCATGCTCACCAACTGCGCCATCATGTTTTTCAATTCTCTCATTTCGCCCTGCAATTGTGAAATTGCCGCTGCCTGTGACGTCATCGCTTCTTCCTTGCTCGTAGAAGGACTCTTAATTCGTCCACCTTGAGCTCCGCGATCATTGGCATTTTTTTTTTGTTTTTAAACTGAAATTTCCTTCGCTGATTCTTGAACGTTCGCAGGCGCAACTCCTATTCAATGAGTGCGAGCGAGACAACTCTATGTACTGTAAGTATTTCACAATGTGCGCTTCTGCTTGCGGATTTCACCACAACTTGAAAAACAAATACGCCGGTTTGAGATTG
The DNA here is from genome assembly GCA_018904025.1 of Zaprionus vittiger. Taxonomy (NCBI): domain Eukaryota; kingdom Metazoa; phylum Arthropoda; class Insecta; order Diptera; family Drosophilidae; genus Zaprionus; species Zaprionus vittiger. The sequence continues at coordinate 22,054 of JAEIFQ010001107.1, forward strand.
CGCTCCAATAAAATCCCTTAGATTTTAGATCTGGCTACTGAGAATCCGTCCGCCACGTTGAAAAGGAGCTATTCCGTTATTTGCAATTTGTTGTAACCTAGACCTTTTTGAGAACATATCCCATTGCAAATTTCCCACGTCGACGATTCTTGCTGTAACCCGAACACTTTTTCTTCTCTCTTAATATTCAAACCTTAAGTGTTCCCACTTCTGAACTGTGAAGGTTATATTTGTAGGCTTTATTTTAGATATTAAGGTTTATTATAAAATTAAAATGAGAGACGTTATATTTCTGCTCGCGCTGCTTTCTGGTGCGTTGTTGTCATTCTTAGCAAAAGAAGAAGAATAATAATAAAAAAAAATTTATCAATCGACATATCGTATACATTGACGATTAATCGATGAATACCAGTGTTTTTTAGCACTGCTAAATTAACATTTGTTTACACAGGTATATCTGGATATGGTCAATTTTTGACACTGAATACCTGGAGGTTGTCTAGGGAATCGATAGACATGGACCGACAAGTATCCTCCATATGGCACAGTAATCTAGTAGCGACAACAACGTCTTGGCAGCTTAATGTCCAATTACCACCTTCAAATGTTATTTTTACCCACACACGGAACACGCGAAGCAATGGCCACACAGCACACAATAAATTATCAAACAAACGATATAATTCCAAAAAACACACCGAAGTCCCTGCTCGGGCGACAATGAAAATTCTCTAAGTGTTTTTAGAGATCGAAAAAGTTCATAAATTAACAAAAGAGATGCGGTGGCTTTGAATTAATAACTTTTACAATTTATTGCTGCTGCTGGCTGCGACGGTTGCTATTTTGCGAGTGTTTTCAATAATTGAGAGTGGGCCACAATCCGACCACACTCTCCGATTTCGCCGTCGGCATTTGCCGATCGTCAAAACTTAAGAGAGCATGCTTTAGCTAAATTACAATTACAATTCAATTTCTCTTAATCTAAGTTAACCTATGACTTCAATGTCAGAATTAAATGATTTCAATACTAATAATAATACCACGAAATTAAAGTCTATGCTGCTCCATCAGTAATCTTAATATTTTATATTAATTTTGCTTGCCCCAGGTGCATAACCATGTGGCAGAGGTCGCCGCAATAAGTTCAAAACAAATTGGACTGCGGAGTTAAATGAGTAGTCATGTGAGAGTTACTTTTCATACTGATTTAATTTTTGGTTTTGCAGGCTTTATATACATGATTCTTACAAGCTAGGTATTTACATAGGTTACATACATGATAATAAAAGAAAAGTGTTGCTTATCTAGGTCTTATGATATCTGCTGATTTATGCCATGCAGATGGTGCGAAATCGTGAATCTGCATGCATAGAGATAAACGGTCATTATTTACTAAGTCCGCCTGCATATCAGTGAACGGTCAGTATATATTGTGTCCGTATGCATATCAGCGAGGGTCAGTGCATATCAGTAAAGGGTCACTGTTGATTTAGGTACGTGCGAAACTTACCCTGTCACCTATCTGCTTAAGATAGCAGTGTACCTGCGTATCATCTGCAGCGTTCGATTTTCTGTAGTAAGAAAAGCAACAGTCGCGCGGCCAGCGACAGTGGGATACCCTTCGACCTATGTTCCTATGTATGTAGACATATACATATGCACATGATTTGAAATTATTCTCGATAGATGACACTCGCGCTTCGCGCTCGCCTACCTCCCTTGTTAGCTGACACAAGCACTTGGTTTAATGCTCATACTTTCTTGAATAACTTTTGTGTTTATTGTCCGATTGGATTGCAATTTAGAGAATAAGTAGATATAACTATCAGCTTAGTATATGTTAAAGTCCGAAAATTTTATCTTCAATACAACGCTTACAAATTGAGTTCAAAAATCGAATTATTGATTTGCGGGGGCGGTGGGCGTGGCACCCAACATTTGAAATAATCTTGATCTGCGCCGGCTACACAAAAATGTTCATGCCGAATTTGGTATCTCTAGCTCTTATAATAGCTGAGATCTGTGTGTTCATCTGGTCATCCGGACATCCAGACATCCAGACAGACAGACATGGCTCAATCGACTCTGCTAGTGATCCTGAGCAAGAATATATATACTTTATGGGGTCTGCCACGCCTCCTTCTACCTGTTACATTCATTTGCACAAAGTTAGTATACCCTTTTTTGACCATTTTCAATGGTCGATGGGTATAAAAAATAGGTACACTTTAATAAACCATAAATAGCCTAGCCTTCTACTGGTATTTTGGGTACAGTTTCGTGTTAATACATCAGCCAAGATCATTTAATACAATTGTTTGCTTATAGTAAAGAATGCAATATATAGAAGAAATGTTTTATGACATAAATAAAGTTTAAGATATATAATGAATTTTTGAACGCCTTAATGATTCCTGAAGACATGATATAGCGCATATATTAACAGTTCTGTTTTGTGATACTCTCTTACTGTCTTGAGCTGAGTATCACGATTGGGTAGGGTACAGTCTGCGAGCGTCGAACATCACCTTAGACGCCGCTCTACACTATATGTTTATTGTTTTGGTATATTTTTTGGGAGTATAGCTCCATTTGGGTAGTTTCAGAGGAATCCAAAATAAATTTTGTGTTCTGGAGTCGATGATCAGCAACAACCCACCCCACCCCGAACAAGCTTAGGGAACAAGAGGATTCCGATCACTGTATATATACGACTTATGAACCTTCCGTCCACGATTTAGAACACCAGTTTTCTTACATACATTTTTGGCGCCCAACGTGGGATGCTCTCAAGCTAGAGGCTTCCAGCACTTTCGCGCTACCGTCCTCACCCGTTAACTCCCACCAGCAACACACCTCAATTGTATTTCGTCCAAAGAAATAACCAAAATTATTAAAGACAATCTCAGCCCGAAAAAATCCCCATTCTTATGGCAGAAGCTTGTACTGCAACACCTAAAATCACGAACGTTACACTTAAACCGAATAAGACTAACGTACAAATCGAGGTACCGGTCCATGAAAAACGACGCATATGTAGTGAATGGCAATCTTCGAGATTTCCATCTGCAAAACAAAAGCTAAAAATATCCACTTCGAAACTGGCCAACGGTCTGAAACAAGAGGACGAACACGCTCAGCGCTGATACTTTCGCCGCAACTTTATCAAACAGGCACAAAAGAAAAGTCACTGTGGAGAGCCCACTCAACTCTTTGCCAACCGACTGAAACCGTTTTGCCGATAAGGAATCCCTCAGGTGGCTGGGCCCGTAGCGATGAAGACAGAGCCACTCACCTACAAAATGTATTTACGCCAAACGAGGCTTCAAGCACTTTCACGCTACCTTCCTCACCCGTTAACTGCCACCAGGAAAACACCTCAATTGTATTCCGTCCAAAAGAAATAACCAAAATTATTAAAGACAATCTCAACCCGAAAAATCCCCTGGCTGCGACCTTATAACAATGGAAATGATCATCGAGCTGCCACTTTCTGCAGTTCGATACATAAGCCAGCTCTTTAATGCCATCACCAAACTTGGATACTTTCCACAACGATGGAAGAGATCGGTCATCATAACGATTCCAAGGCCTGGTAAGGACCACACAGTTTCTCTTTCTTACAGACTGTTTACGTCGAAACATAGCCGCCGAGAAGTAGGCAGCATTTCGGCGTAAACAGTGCGTGAAGTCACCAAGGGCTCTCGCACTCTTTTATCCAGATTATGTTAAGTTAGGCTTAAGCTAAATATGTAACATGTACATGAGTTAGTTGAAAAATAAAAGTGAAGTGAACGCCACGCGCCCCGAGTTGTGCTTTAAATCAAATTGTTTTCGCGTCGGAGTTCAGTTTTTCCCACAGCAGTTTCGCCCCCCATTTACGATCCCCCAAGAAGGAAGATCTTCTTGCCGCCACCCCATTCATTGGTCCTTCGAGCCGGATATATATACCTATTTGGACACCACGTCGCTGGATTTTCATCCCCACGCTCCGCTCGAACCACCAAATCATCGGCATCTCGTCAGGATCCCCCAGATAAGTACTAAATTTTTTACCTATCTTATGCGGCAGAGGACTGTGTGTAATTGCTCCTTGGTGAAAAGAAAGATTTTTTCGACTTTCTCCTAACCTCGCAATTTGCGTCACTGGCATCTCTGTATGTACATATGTATGTTGCCGCATTAGTAAGCACATACTTACAGACGATTGCCACCTTCGAAAGTTTTCCATAAATATATATGTACGGAAATACGAATCATAAATTACACAAGGTTTATCCGTCCAATCCTATTTACAAACCTCTGCCACATATATGTATGTACCTTCTCCTACCCTTTTCATTTGAACAAAGGTACATACATTCTCCAAACTAATTATATGTGTAACATATATACACATAACATAGTTACGTTGCCCATTAGTACATTGCCAAGGTCCGCACCTTAAGTGGCAATTGTACCTCTAAATCTAACACCAAAAAAAGATAACACTGTATTCCTTTTACATTTATTAAATTTATTTATTAACATATACCAATACACTTTGACCGGCAGAAATATTTCGGCTGCACCGGCACAACACACACAAATACTTATATTAACACATATCTTCTTAATTTAAAATTTTTAAATTATCACACATGTGGCGGACTTATATAACAGCGTACCAGCCTCAGCCATTTATCGACTCGATAGAAGCCCTATCGATAAGTAGAAAAAGCATCACGAGAAGACGTAGAAGAGATGCCAAAAATATATATATGTATACGTTGTCGACCTAAGCATTTCGGGTTATTATTAATTAAATAAAAATATCAGTTAATTATAATCGCATCGTGTTTATATTATATTAACTCCGATAACTGGTGACCCCAAGTGCCTTATTTACGCGGAACCAGGCTGTTCAAACGGTGAACTTTGCAAATTCAGCAACACGCTACGAATTTCACAACTTCGCGGAAATAAGAGTTTGCGCAATGTCTTCTGCCGAGGAAAGTCAATTAAATGATACAGTCGTGGAAATCGAACAAGATGAAGCGGCAGCAGTTCAGGCGACATACATTAACAAAGTGTCCGTAAAAGTGCCGCCGTTTTGGTCGGAACGTCCGGAGATTTGGTTTGCCCAGGTGGAATCTCAATTCTGTGTGGCTGGCGTCACTGCTGATCATACCAAATTCCACACAGTAGTAGCAGCAATCGAATCAAATGTCGTGGCTCAAATTGCGGATGCCGTACTTAACCCACCCCGAAACAACATGTACGAGAATCTCAAACGCAGAATTTATGAATGTTTTGGGGAAAGTGAGCAGAAGAAGATGCAGAAGCTGCTTACAGGCATCGATTTAGGTGACCGGCGTCCAACACAACTGCTCAGTGAACTTCGCAATCTGGCCGGGAACCAAATCAACGCAGACTTTCTCAAATCTCTGTGGATGCAACGGTTGCCACCATTCGTGCGCGCCATTTTACAATCATCGAGGGAGGATCTGCTGGGCTTAGCGAAGCTAGCAGATAACATTCTTGAAGCAGGTGGGCCCAATAACGCAGTGTACTCAGCAACCTCGCCGCCACTAGCAGGTATAAACGAAGTAATGGAGCGCATTGACAGATTGGAGCGGAGCCTGCAGAAACGCAAGTCAGAGGAGCAGAGAGCAGGGAATTCCTCATCATCTTTGTGCTGGTATCACGCCAGATTTGGGAGTGAGGCTAAAAAGTGCAAACCACCATGCACCTTTGTAGCAGCGGCAAAAAACTAGGAAAGCCTTCTGGTCTTTCGCCCTTCGGACCAGAAGTCAGAGAGTGCATAGCACGTATCACAGTCTTTGACAAGGGCACTCAACAAAATTTTCTTATAGACACAGGAGCGGACGTGTCGGTGTTGCCAGCGCAGCCAACAGATAAAGGACAAAAAACAAGTCAGGCAAAGCTAGTCGCGGCAAATGGGACCCCTATTAAAACGTATGGAGAAAGGCGCCTAAAATTATCACTTGGAACGCAGCGGGAGTTTGCATGGACATTCATTTTAGCAGACGTGAACACACCAATTATTGGATCTGATTTTCTCAGCCACTATGACTTATTGGTAGATGTTAAGCGGCAAGCACTTAAGGAGTCGACAACATTGCGGCAAGTCCAAGGGATAACCACAAACGGCACCTTTCAGCAACAGGCCTCTAGCAACGATGTTACCGTACTGTTAAACGAATTCATGCAACGTTCAGGTCAGAATCACTGCACTCAACCGTCTGCTTCGAACGTAACGCACGTAATAGAGACGACAGGCCCTGCGGCCTTCGCTCGTCCACGCAGGCTCACTGGTGACAAACTGGCAGCAGCAAGAAAGGAGTTTGCCTACATGGTAGAGCGTGGAATTTGCAAGCCATCAAAGAGCAACTGGCCAAGCCCCCTACACATGGTTCGAAAACCAAATGGAGAATGGCGGCCCTGCGGCGATTTCAGAGGATTGAATGCTAAAACAGTTCCGGATCGCTACCCGATTCCATTTGTGCACGACATCGCAAATTTCTTGTTTAACAAGAAGGTATATTCAGTGATTGATTTGCAACGGGCATATCACCACATTCCAGTAGAGCCCCAGGATATTCCCAAAACTGCGATAACCACTCCGTTTGGATTGTTCGAGTTCTGCTTCATGACATTTGGACTACGTAATGCCTCACAGACCTTCCAACGGTTTATGCACAACGTGTTGCAGGACCTGGAATTTGTGTTCGTCTATATAGATGACATACTTATTGCTTCCACGACTTTCGGAGAGCATAAAAAACATTTGCAAATAATTTTCGAACGACTTTTACAGTTTTTACGGATCACAAGCCGCTTATTTTTGCATTCTCGCAGAACACAGACAAAACACCGCCAAGACGAGCGCGTCAACTGGACTTCATTGGACAATTCACGACAGACATTCAGCACCTTCCTGGAAGAGAAAACGAAGTGGCTGATGTGCTCTCTAGAGTAAACGAAATCAAAGAGTTGGATTTTAAATCATTAGCAGCTGCCCAAACAATCGATCCAGAGCTTCAGGCATTACTAGAACACAACAATACATCATTGAATTTAAAGAAAACAGTTCTACTCAACTCATCGTCGTCAATATACTGCGACGTGAGTTGAGACAGGATTCGACCGTTCGTACCAAAAGCATTACGAAGACACGTAATAGAAAAGCTGCATCAACTATCACATCCGGTTCGCAGAGCAACAGCGAAATTAGTTTCTGATCGTTTTGTCTGGCCTTTAATGACAAAAGACATTGGGTATTTTGTAAGAACCTGCATCCAGTGTCAGAGATGCAAAGTTCAACGCCACAACAAATCGGCTTTGGGAACGTATGGGCCGATAGACCGTCGGTTTGATCACATCAACATCGATATAATTGGTCCATTGCCCGTATCAAAAGGGAATCGTTACTGCCTCACATGTATCGATAGATTTTCAAGATGGCCAACAGCAATCGCGATTCCTGACATCACAGCAGAAACCGTAGCAAAGGCGCTAATCGAGGGGTGGATTTCGTTATTTGGAGTCCCCCTTCGAATAACGAGTGATCTTGGCCGACAGTTTGAATCCGCAGTTTTCTCAGGATTAATGCGCATCTTAGGCATAAATCACTTACAAACTACGGCTTACCACCCACAAGCCAACGGGTTGGTCGAGCGCTGGCACCGGACACTAAAAGCGGCAATTAAGTGAACGTTGCCCCTCGTTCTCCTGGGCCTGCGAGCGACTTGGAAGGACTTGCAAGCGAGTCCGGCAGAAATGCTTTTTGGATCCCAACTGCGCATCCCGGGCGAATTTGTAATCCCCAGTAAAAATGATGACAGCAAATCTGAATTTATAAAGCTCCTACGACGTAAAATGCAATCCTTGGCTAAATCATACACGGCCGGGCATGGTGCGAAAGAAGTTTTTTTACAACCAGCATTGCAAGAAGCGTCACATGTATTTGTACGCGTGGATCGAGTGAGAGCCCCATTAGAACCACCTTATGAAGGCCCGTTTTCTGTTTTGGACAGACAAGAGAAATTCTTCAAACTGCGAATGGGACATAGAGAGGTGAACGTGTCTATTGACAGACTAAAAGCAGCATTTTTAGAATCACCATCGTCAACGCCGACCTTAGCCACGAGTCCCGAAGAAGAAGTTTCCGTCCCAGTGCAAGTGGAGTCTCACACCCCATTAGTGGAAGCGACCCGGTCAGGACGAACTGTGAGGATCCCAGCACGATTTCGATAGGTCTCTATCTAGCGGGGGAGCTCTGTGGCGGACTTATATAACAGCGTACCAGCCTCAGCCATTTATCGACCCGATAGAAGCCCTATCGATAAGTAAAAAAAGCATCATGAGAAGACGTAGAAGAGACGCCAAAAATATATATATGTATACGTTGTCGACCTAAGCATTTCGGTTTATTATTAATTAAATAAAATTATCAGTTAATTATAAACGCATCGTGTTTATATTATATTAACTCCGATACACATATACGTATTAACAAACATTTAACTTATTGCTCAACTTAATTTAATACAAAGAAATATTTTATAATTTCTTTGTTTACATTTGTCAGTAGTGATCGCAGTTTGCCTTAGTGATCGCAGTTCGATCACAATCGACCGACCGCCACTTTTTCTATTCACTCAGTGTTATCTTTCCAGGGCTGCACTAGCTCAAATATTAAAAAATCACTTAGTGGGCAACCGTGACTTTTAAAGTCACTTATTTTTCCTTTATCGTCTCATTGTCCACTGTGTTGTGGTATTACAAAGCGCTGCAACATTGCAAAAAAATTATCGAATATATTTTCCTCCGTCTGAGAAAATATATCCTAATAATAAATAATTATTTATTTATTTGCACAATATAATTTATTATTTGTAAATAATTTATATTGCGTCTTTTTCTCAGAATTTCACGCTGAGTATAATAATTGTCTCGATAATTATTATTACTCAATAAAATATATCGATATTAATAAATAATATTTCTATTATTTTTTTTGCAAAGTTTTTCCAAAAAGTGTTGCCTTTACCAACATATTCCACGCTCAACCAGATTCGTGAAGTTTCCGATCGATTTGATTACTATTCTTGTTTATTGTTAAAACAAGAAAATTCTGTTCTTCCAATTTTCTACGCTCTTCTCTTTCACGTTTCTGCTTCCGTCACCAGCGTCAATTGCATTTTTCTCGCTTTTTGGAAGCCTGTTATGCCAATTGACAGTAAAGACACCAAGAAACCCCTTGTTGTACCCACGACTAAGCACAGACGCTCCAGCTCTCATCCAAGTTCCCTTCTTGGTAGAACACCTTCTCCCGCCCCTATACGGAAAGTTTCAACTTCGGCCACATCTAAGGCTAGTCAGGTGCCAAAAATTTCGGTGCACGCTCCTGTAATTACTCGTTCAGTTGGTCATCAGATCGCACAGATAATAAAAGTGGCACTCATTCATTAACGCTTCCAATAAGCAGCAGTACAAGTAGCCTTCCAGCCACGAAGCTACAGGTCACCACCCTTCGATGCTAAAGTTTTCTGCTGTGACTAGTGGCGAAGCGACTAGTGCTTGGCAGCCTTCACCGCTGCTTCCCACAGTCCTCCGAAGTGCTGTGCTCTAGGGGGAATAAACTTCCAGTGCACCCCTCGCTCCGCTACGTACCCCGTCAGTCGCTCCTTGCTCTCCAGGAATGCCGTCTGCAGCTCCTTCAGCACGTTGCTCACTCCCACGAAAATCGTCACATTGTCGCTGAACATGGTCTCGGGTAACCCGCGCCTCCCAATCAACCTTTTAAAGACATTCAAAAAAGAATCAGTGGATAGGTCCGTGACAAGTTCCAAGTGAACTGCTTTTGAGGCGAAACAAACAAAAACGGCAACATACGTTTTTACAGGGGGTCTCCCCCGGATCCTATAGTGTTTTTTTTTGCATCAATTTCAATTCTTTCCTAAATGTAATGCTTTGTACTGCGCCGATTAATTTAAGGAACGAAATTTTCCTTTCTAATGCCGATACCACAAGAGAATCTGTTCCGAGCCGTTTGAAACAAAAACGAAGTATATATGCAATTATTCGAACTAGTTTAGCAAAGTTGGAGTGACGATGTGTTAACTCCACAAAACAATTCTGCGGAACTTCCGCTAGTGTGCCAACCGTCACACCTTTTTTATCTTCCGAAGTTTTCAGGGTCGACGCTATCTGGAACTGATGAATTTGTGGCCATTGGTCCTTTTCTTCTATCAAAAAATTTGGCCCTTTAAACCACAACGAGCTCCCAATTTAATTTATATCAGTTCCTCTCGATACCAAATCAGCAGGGTTGGCGTCTGTTGGAACATGACGCCAAACAACACCATTTGACAACTCCTGGATTTCAGCAACTTTGTTTGCCACAAATGTACCCAACGTGCCGGAATCACGCTTTAACCAATACAGGGTAAGGTTACGTCTGACCAGAAATTCAAGCTTTCTATATTGAATTTTCCCATGGTTGGAGAGATTTGATGCCACAGCTTGGCCAGCAAAAGTGCAGAACATAGCTCTTGTTGAGGTATGGTTTTGACATTAAAAGGAGCAAGGGTTTTCACTGCACTCTGTTCCTCAATTTTGAGAGTAACTTCTTCGCTAGAGTCAGTGTTAGAAACCTCAATGCTATGGTTGGATACACACTTGGCCACTGGAAACCCTCCTGATTCCAAGATTTCACGAACTTCCTTGCACATTATGTTTAATTCTCTTACGCTGTCTGCTCCTGCCAGCATATCATCTATATAAAAACACTTTTTTATCGCATCTGATCCAATAGGATGTGATTGTGCATGTATGTCGGCAAGCTCAAACAGGCAGCGTATTGCCAAAAATGGTGCGGATGCTGTACCATATGTAACGGTATTCAACTTGTATGCCTGTATATTTTGTTAAATGTTTTCTCTCCATAAAATCAGGAGGAACTTTCTGTCATCTTCCGAAACATTTATCTGCCTGTACATTTTGAAAATGTCAGCAGTCACGGCATATTTATTCAATCGAAAATTAATTAAAGATGAATACAGCTCCCTCTGTATTGTTGGCCCCACCATTAGTGTTTCGTCAAGTGAAACACCTGTTGACGTCTTGCTAGAAACGTCGAAAACTACACGAAGCTTCGTAGAGGTAATTTCAGGTCTCAGAACGCATTGATGGGAAATAAAGTAATGCTGTTCTAGAGGAGCAGACTTCAGAATGGACATGTGTCCTAAATCGAGATATTCTTTCATGAAGTCATGGTACATGTTTCGAAGAATTGCATCCTTTGATAATTTGCACTCAAGTTGTAGAAAACGCCTTTCAGCAGTTTGAAAGGACAGACTGAGAACCTTTGGATGGGTCTTGAAAGGAAGCTTAACTTCAAAGCGACCGGAAGATAACTGTTTGAAAAATAAAGAAATAAAAAGAAAGCGGTGGCTCGATTAATATTTCACAAATTTGACAATTTATTGCTGCTGCTGGCTTCTACGATTGCTTAACAACGAATACTTTTTTCCTTAGCGAGAGTGGGGCACAATCCGACCACACTCCCTGAATTCACCTTCTGGAGACTGAGCAGGTAGTCCTTGGACCACTTGCGCCAAAAGTTCAGTTTGAGCGCCGACAACTGCTGCCACAGCCTCAAATATCCTCGTCCTGGTTTCTTGCTGCTCTCGTCTGGATCGGATGCTAAAGGCAGCGCCAACAAAGGCTGACCGATAAGCAGGTGGCCTGGCGTCAGCACCTCTCCATCGCTGGGATCGCTGCTGTCGACGGGCAACGGCCTGGAGTTGAGCAGCGCCTCGACGTCCACCAGATGTGTGCTCAACTCGTCCTGCGTCAGGTTGGCGTTGCTCGCTCCTCGCAGAAGCCTGTGTTTGCCAGACTTCACTGCGGCTTCCCACAGTCCTCCGAAGTGCGGGGCGCGGGGGGGAATGAACCTCCACTGCACTCCTCTCTCCGCTGCGAAGTTCACCAGCCTCGCCTCGTTGTTGTGGAACGCCGTCTGTAGCTCCCTCAGCACGTTGCTCGCTCCAACGAAATTCGTCGCGTTGTCGCTGAATATTGTTTCCGGTAATCCGCGTCTCCCGATGAACCTTTTAAAAACGTTCAAAAAAGGATCAGTTGATAGATTGGTTACCAGATCTAAATGAACCGCCTTTGAGGCAAAACAAACAAAAACGGCAACATACATTTTTACAGGTGGTCTACCCCTGATTCTATAGCTAACATAGAACGGCCCACAGAAGTCTACTCCACATACTCGAAACGGCCGACCTTCTCGAAGACGATCAGCAGGCAAATTTCCCATTAATTGCCCCAACAATTTTGGTTTATATCGAAAGCAGTGTATCCAATTCCGAACAACTGCAGTGCACAAACTTCGAGCATTTACTACCCAAATTTGCTGCCTCAAAAGTTCAACTAGAACTTTTGGGCCAGCATGGTAGTGCCTACGATGCAAATAACTGACAAATAGTTGAATAAATCCTGACTTCGTTGTCATTAAAAGCGGAAATTTAGCGTCATAAGAGAGGGGCCCGTGTAACAAACGTCCTCCTACTCGAATGAGTTCAAATTGTATTCCATTTTTGTCAAATATATCAATAAATGGATTCAGCGATTGCAACATTGGTGCTAGAACTACTGATTGTCTCAATAATTTCAATTCGCTTTTCAACGATGGGCTTTGTAGTACGGCGATCAGTTTAAGAAATGAAATATTTCTTTCTGATGCTGACACCACGAGAGAGTCTGATTTGAGCCCTTTGTAACAGAATCGAAGCACATAAGCAATTATGCGAATCAACTTTGGAAAGTTGGAGTGACGATTAATTAGCTCAACAAAACCATTTGGCTCAGCTTCTGCCAAAGTACATACAACATCACTTTTTTTGTCTTTGGAAGATTTGATTTCCGACGCTATTTCAACCAGGTGAAGCTGAGGCCATTGGTCTTCCTCCAGTTTCAAGAAACTTGGCCCGTCGAACCATAACAATCTCGTCTATGTCGGTTCCTCTGGATACTAAATCCGCCGGATTAGCATCTGTTGGAACGTGACGCCACACAATACCTTTCGACAACTTCTGAATTTCTGCAACTCTATTTGCCACAAATGTGCCCAATGTGCCAGAATCGCGTTGCAACCAATACAGCACAATCTGTGAATCCGACCAGAAATTCAAACTTTCTATATTAAATTTTGAAAAGGTTGTCGCAATTTGGTGCCAGAGCTTGGCCAGCAAGAGCGCTGCACATAGCTCTAGTCGGGGTATTGTTTTCACGTTTAGTGGAGCTACCTTAGACTTTGCAGTGAGCAATGTAATGCCAACGTCTCGGTTGTTGCAAGTTCGAACATATATGCAACAACCATATGCATGACTGGATGCATCGGCAAGCCATGTATTTGAACCCTTTGATACGTATTTAGACATACGTACGGGGGATGCGGATTTTATGTAAATCGCGCAATGTCATGGTAATTTTATTCCATATAGTGTGAAGACTCATTGGGATGGCTTCATCCCAGTCTTTTTTCAGTCTGCACAACTCCTGCCTTGGTAACAATCGGACACAGCAAACCAAGAGGGTCAAAAAAGCGAGAAGCTGCAGACAATATGTTGCGTTTCGTTGGCTTAGCGGAAGCAAAACTGTCCACATCGAGATGATATTTAAATATATTCTATTGAGGTGCCCAGCGCATCCCAAGAGTTTTTACGGAACTCTGGTCGTCAATTTTAAGAGTCACTTCTTCGCTACCTTTTGTTTTGAACGACAGATCAGTACAGTTGGTTGCCCACTTGGCAAGTGGAAAACATCCTGATTCCAATATCTTTTGAACTTCATTGCAAATAGTGTTAAGTTCTTGTATACTATCTGCTCCTGCCAACATATCATCAACATAAAAGCACTTCTTAATTACATCTGATCCAATATTATGTGATTGTGCGTGCATGTTGGCTAGCTCAAACAAGCAGCGTATCGCCAGAAAAGGTGCAGAAGCTGTACCGTATGTGACTGTATTAAGTCGGTATGCCTGAATATTTTGTGACGGATTTCTCTCCACAAAATAAGTTGGAAATTTCTATCTTTTTCAGAGACATTTATCTGCCTATACATTTTTGAAATGTCAGCAGTTACGGCATTGTTTACGGGTACACTGATTTGTGCAACCGCCTTACTTCCATTTAAATGAAAAGCAAGGATTTAATATAATAATTAATTATTATTGTGCCGCTGCATTTTTTACATGTGTTGCGAGAAGAGACTGTTTTAGTTTAGACCTAACAGCTGCTAGCATGAGATTTAACAGCTGCTTAACATAAGACTTAACAGCTGCATAGAATATAGATTTTAACAGCTGATTCTACTCGTATGACAACCTTGAGCGCTTAGATAAAGCAGTGATCTGCCGCGAACATACTCCCCCCATTGGAAGGGTCAACTTTCAATCGATTTGGTCTTGATTGGCAGCACTGCTATCTTGGCGATGGCTCTCTTTGTCAATCCTGTGGCTGTGCGTATGACTGCTACTCTGACTGCGCCGTCGTCTCCAACTATTGTGCTTTCAATTCGGCCGAGAGGCCACTTGAGCGGAGGCACGTTTTCTTCCTTCAACAGCACGATGTTTCCAGGATGAATGTTTGGCTTGCGAGAGTGCCATTTGCTGCGCTCCTGTAGCGCAGAGACGTACGAGATACTCCATTTCTGCCAGAAAGTCTGCTGCATGTGGCAGACACGCTGCCAGCGACTGAGGCGATCCATGCTGAGGTGAGTCAGGCTCGGCTCATCGATGTTCGCATTCGCTTTGCCCCAAAGGAAGTGACCCGGTGTAAGGATTTCTAGGTCGCTTGGATTTTCTGAAATGGAACATAGAGGCCTTGAGTTCCACATAGCTGAGATTTGACAAATGAGCGTGCGAAGCTCATGAAATGTGAGGGTTGAGTTGCCAACGATGCGGTAAAAGTGGTGCTTCGCTGCCTTTACAGCAGCTTCCCATAACCCGCCAAAATGCGGAGATCGTGGTGGAATAAAGTGCCAATTTATTCCGAGAGCGAGGGCGTCGTTGACAATTTGCTGGCGCTGAGGTTCACTAATGCAGAGATCCTTAAGCTCAGCTAGCTCGTTTCGAGCACCGACAAAATTTGTTGCGTTGTCCGTCCAAATATCGCGTGGCTTCCCTCGAAGACTGACGAAACGTTTTAGAGCAGCGATGAAAGAAGGTGTCGACAGGTCCTCCACGAGCTCTAGATGGCATGCTTTTGTTGAAAAGCAAATGAATATTGCTATATAGCATTTTGTAGGCGCACGATTTCTCACTTCTGACTTGGAGAAGAAGGGCCCACAAAAATCTATGCCGGTTACATAAAACGTAGGGCTGGGTGTTACGCGGGCTGCTGGTAGTGGAGCCATTACTTGCTGCAGTGTGGTAGGTCGAGCGTGAAAGCAACGAATGCATTTGTTGACAACACTAGAGACGACTTTTAGCCCTCCTATGGGCCAGTAGCGTTGCCTTATGTTTGCAAGTAAGCATTGCGGACCAGCGTGAAGAAATTTAACGTGGTAATGCATGATTATTGACCGCGTCACAGGATGCTGTTTGGGCAATAGGATTGGATGCTTGGCCTCATACTCCAAATATGAGTTATGCAGCCTTCCTCCAACTCGCATAAGACCTATAGAATCCATGAATGGTTGCAAGGATTTCAGCGGACTCCTTCCAGGCAGCGACTTGCTGTCTCTGAGTGCTTTGTAGTCCTCGATAAAGTGAATCTTTTGGATGCTTCGAATCATGAGATGGGTGCCTGATTTAATTTCCTGCAGTGTGATAGATCCCCTTTGCTTTGGAGATTCTCTGTTCACAAATCGATGTACATACGCAAATATTCGCTCCAGCTTTGCAAAAGAGTTATGAAACTTACAATCAGTTGCGATGTCTTTGTATGACGTAGAAATGAGAACTCTGCTACCGTTTTCGGCCATTTTGACATGGGCAGGCGCTAAAAGGATGGTCCATAATGCCATAGTTTTAGTTTTAGTTTTTAGTTCAATTGGGGTGCATCCTCGCGATAGGACGTCAGCTGGGTTCAGTTGCGAAGTGACATGATGCCATGTCACGCCTCTCGTTAAGTCCTGGATTTGCGTTACCCGATTTGCCACAAACACATTGTAGTTAGAAGGGCAGTCGCGCAACCATGCTAACGCTATTGTTGAATCTGTCCAGCAATGATATTCACATTTGAATGAAATGTCTTTTGCGACGATTGAGATGAGCTCCGATAGGATTAGTGCCGACGAGAGTTCAAGTTTAGGAATTGTTAATGCCTTTAACGGAGCTACTCTCGACTTTGAGCACAGCAAATGCGTTGAATAGTCTCCATCAACTTCAGATCTCACGTAGATGCATGCTCCATACGCTGCTATACTGGCGTGGAAGCGCGGAAACTTAAGGCTGTGAACAAAGGATAACTGCGATGTTATTTCCGTCCACGCTGAATGAAGATGCTGCGGAAGGCTCTCATCCCAATCGATGTTTTCCTTCCAGAGTGCTTGCATGAACACTTTCATCCTTGTAATGATAGGAGAGATGAATCCCAATGGGTCGTAGAATTTTGCTAGTGTGGATAATACGCTGCGCTTTGTAGCTGGTCCGTTAGGGATAATGTTGGTGAAATTGAAAAGCAAAAAGTCAGATGCGGGGTCCCAGGCTAAACCGAGCGCCTTGGCAATACTTGTGCCGTCGTGAAACTGCATCAGCTTTTCGCAATCAGTTTCGGCTTCACCCTCAAGAGCGGCAGACTCATTCGAGCACCACTTCCTTATTGGAAATAGTCCTCTGGCGAGCAACTGCTTGACTTGCTGTCGAATTTCCGTCGCTTCCTTGATGGAGTCACCACCTGAGATCAAGTCGTCCACATAGAAATCTTTTCGGACGATCCTTGCGGCAAGCGGAAATGACGGTTCCTCATTGTAGGTCAGCTGATGCATGGCGCGAATTGCGAGAAACGCAGCAGGCTTTGTTCCGTACGTAACTGTATTCAGGGTGTACACGTTTATTGGTTCGTCGGGATTGTTGCGCCACGGGATGCATTGCAGGTGTTGATCTGGTGGCGAAATACGCACACAACGATACATCTTGGAAATATCTCCACACATAGCAACCTTGAAGAAACGAAATCTGATCAGTATGTTAAAAAGCTTGGATTGAATGGATGGGCCAGCAAATAAAAGATCATTAAGAAATGCGCCAGTTGTAGTTTTTGCTGATCCGTCAAAAACTACGCGCAACTTTGTGGATGTGCTGTCCGGTTTTTCTACACAGTGGTGAGGTAAATAAAAACGCGGTCCGTCATGATGGCTGGAGTCTAATGACATGTGTCCTAGGTCGATGTATTCCTGAAGAAATGCTGAATACTGCTCTTTCAGATGTCGATTCCTTTGGAGTCTAGACTCGATAGACTTGAAGCGCTTCAAAGCCCGATGGAATGAGTCTCCAAGGGAATCCAGATCCTCCTTTGCTGGTAAGCGCACTGAGTATTGTCCAGTCTCCAGGCGCGTGTAGCCTTTCAAGAATAAGTTTTCACAAATCATGTCTTCCTCCGTGGCTGTCGATGTGGAACCATAGCAACTGTCAATTTCCCAAAATCGT
>JAEIFQ010001108.1:0-68873 GCA_018904025.1 Zaprionus vittiger
ACATGTCTGTGACATGTCTGTAACATGTCTGTAACATGTCTGTAACATGTCTGTGACATGTCTGTAACATGTCTGTAACATGTCTGTGACATGTCTGTAACATGTCGTGACATGTCTGTGACATGTCTGTAACATGTCTGTAACATGTCTGTAACATGTCTGTGACATGTCTGTAACATGTCTGTGACATGTCTGTAACATGTCTGTAACATGTCTGTAACATGTCTGTAACATGTCTGTAACATGTCTGTGACATGTCTGTAACATGTCTGTAACATGTCTGTGACATGTCTGTGACATGTCTGTAACATGTCTGTAACATGTCTGTGACATGTCTGTAACATGTCTGTAACATGTCTGTGACATGTCTGTAACATGTCTGTAACATGTCTGTAACATGTCTGTGACATGTCTGTAACATGTCTGTGACATGTCTGTAACATGTCTGTGACATGTCTGTTACATGTCTGTAACATGTCTATGACATGTCTGTAACATGTCTGTGACATGTCTGTGACATGTCTGTAACATGTCTGTAACATGTCTGTGACATGTCTGTGACATGTCTGTAACATGTCTGTAACATGTCTGTAACATGTCTGTAACATGTCTGTAACATGTCTGTAACATGTCTGTAACATGTCTGTAACATGTCTGTGACATGTCTGTAACATGTCTGTAACATGTCTGTAACATGTCTGTAACATGTCTGCAACATGTCTGTGACATGTCTATAACATGTTTTTAACATGTCTGTGACATGTCTGTAACATGTCTGTAACATGTCTGTGACATGTCTGTAACATGTCTGTAACATGTCTGTAACATGTCTGTAACATGTCTGTAACATGTCTGTGACATGTCTGTAACATGTCTGTAACATGTCTGTGACATGTCTGTAACATGTCTGTAAAATGTCTGTAACATGTCTGTAACATGTCTGTGACATGTCTGTAACATGTCTGTGACATGTCTGTAACATGTCTGCAACATGTTTGTGACATGTCTGTAACATGTCTGTGACATGTCTGTAACATGTCTGTGACATGTCTGTGACATGTCTGTAACATGTCTGTGACATGTCTGTAACATGTCTGTAACATGTCTGTGACATGTCTGTAACATGTCTGTAACATGTCTGTAACATGTCTGTGACATGTCTGTAACATGTCTGTAACATGTCTGTGACATGTCTGTAACATGTCTGTGACATGTCTGTAACATGTCTGTGACATGTCTGTAACATGTCTGTGACATGTCTGTGACATGTCTGTAACATGTCTGTGACATGTCTGTAACATGTCTGTAACATGTCTGTGACATGTCTGTAACATGTCTGTAACATGTCTGTGACATGTCTGTAAAATGTCTGTAACATGTCTGTAACATGTCTGTGACATGTCTGTAACATGTCTGTAACATGTCTGTAACATGTCTGTAACATGTCTGTGAACATGTCTGTGACATGTCTGTAACATGTCTGTAACATGTCTGTAACATGTCTGTGACATGTCTGTAACATGTCTGTAACATGTCTGTGACATGTCTGTAACATGTCTGTAACATGTCTGTAACATGTCTGTGACATGTCTGTAACATGTCTGTAACATGTCTGTAACATGTCTGTAACATGTCTGTAACATGTCTGTGACATGTCTGTAACATGTCTGTGACATGTCTGTAACATGTCTGTAACATGTCTGTGACATGTCTGTAACATGTCTGTGACATGTCTGTAACATGTCTGTGACATGTCTGTAACATGTCTGTAACATGTCTGTAACATGTCTGTAACATGTCTTGAACATGTCTGACATGTCTGTAACATGTCTGTGACATGTCTGTGACATGTCTGTGACATGTCTGTAACATGTCTGTGACATGTCTGTAACATGTCTGTGACATGTCTGTAACATGTCTGTAACATGTCTGTAACATGTCTGTGACATGTCTGTTACATGTCTGTGACATGTCTGTAACATGTCTGTGACATGTCTGTAACATGTCTGTGACATGTCTGTAACATGTCTGTAACATGTCTGTGACATGTCTGTAACATGTCTGTAACATGTCTGTTACATGTCTGTAACATGTCTGTGACATGTTTGTAACATGTCTGTGACATGTTTGTAACATGTCTGTGACATGTCTGTGACATGTCTGTAACATGTCTGTGACTTGTCTGTAACATGTCTGTGACATGTCTGTAACATGTCTGTGTCATGTCTGTGACATGTCTGTTACATGTCTGTTACATGTCTGTGACATGTCTGTAACATGTCTGTGACATGTCTGTAACATGTCTGTAACATGTCTGTAACATGTCTGTAACATGTCTGTAACATGTCTGTGACATGTCTGTAACATGTCTGTGACATGTCTGTAACATGTCTGTGACATGTCTGTAACATGTCTGTGACATGTCTGTAACATGTCTGCAACATGTCTGTGACATGTCTGTAACATGTCTGTGACATGTCTGTAACATGTCTGTAACATGTCTGTGACATGTCTGTAACATGTCTGTAACATGTCTGCAACATGTCTGTGACATGTCTGTAACATGTCTGTAACATGTCTGTGACATGTCTGTAACATGTCTGTAACATGTCTGTAACATGTCTGTGACATGTCTGTAACATGTCTGTAACATGTCTGTAACATGTCTGTGACATGTCTGTAACATGTCTGTGACATGTCTGTAACATGTCTGTGACATGTCTGTAACATGTCTGTTACATGTCTGTAACATGTCTGTGACATGTCTGTAACATGTCTGTAACATGTCTGTGACATGTCTGTAACATGTCTGTGACATGTCTGTAACATGTCTGTAACATGTCTGTAACATGTCTGTGACATGTCTGTAACATGTCTGTAACATGTCTGTGACATGTCTGTAACATGTCTGCAACATGTCTGTGACATGTCTGTAACATGTCTGTAAAATGTCTGTAACATGTCTGTAACATGTCTGTGACATGTCTGTAACATGTCTGTGACATGTTTGTAACATGTCTGTGACATCTCTCTAACATGTCTGTGACATGTCTGTTACATGTCTGCAACATGTCTGTGACATGTCTGTAACATGTCTGTGACATGTCTGTAACATGTCTGTAACATGTCTGCAACATGTCTGTGACATGTCTGTAACATGTCTGTGACATGTCTGTAACATGTCTGTAACATGTCTGTGACATGTCTGTAACATGTTTGTAACATGTTTGTAACATATTTGTGACATGTCTGTGACATGTCTGTAACATGTCTGCAACATGTCTGTGACATGTCTGTAACATGTCTGTGACATGTCTGTAACATGTCTGTAACATGTCTGTGACATGTCTGTAAAATGTCTGTAACATGTCTGCAACATGTCTGTGACATGTCTGTAACATGTCTGTAACATGTCTGTAACATGTTTGTAACATGTCTGTAACATGTCTGCAACATGTCTGTGACATGTCTGTAACATGTCTGTAACATGTCTGTGACATGTCTGTAACATGTCTGTGACATGTTTGTAACATGTCTGTGACATGTTTGTAACATGTCTGTGACATGTCTGTAACATGTCTGTGACATGTCTGTTACATGTCTGCAACATGTCTGTGACATGTTTGTTACATGTTTGTAACATATTTGTGGCATGTCTGTAACATGTCGGTAACATGTCTGCATCATGTCTGTGACATGTCTGTAACATGTCTGTAACATGTCTGTGACATAACTGTAACATGTCTGTAACATGTCTGCAACATGTCTGTGACATGTCTGTAACATGTCTGTAACATGTCTGCTGTCCCAAGGCTGTCCTTGATAGATGTGATTAGCACATCTTGAAGCATGTTGGCAGCAAGTTCTATCTCACTGATAGAATTAGGGTTGCTGATCAGCGAGTCTGCTTTAAAAGCAACAGAGGCTTTGAAGAGTTCCCAGTTTGTCTTTTTGGGACAGAAGGAGTTCTGGCGGATCTCAACTTGGCCAGGGAGGTCGAACCTGATGTGCTGATGGTCCGACAAAGTGGCTTCGTCTGTGACCCGCCAGTTGGCCAGCGAACTCACAATACAGTTGCTGACTAGGGTTAGGTCCAGAACCTCTTCCCTAATGGCCTTAATAAAAGTAGGCTTGTGTTACTCTAAAAGGGAATCACCACGTTTATTGACGTCGCTGCTTCCCCAGATCGTGTGATGCGCATTTGCATCACAGCCGATCACAAGCGGCTTGTTGTTCAGGCGGCAGAATTCCACAAGCCGCTGAACCTCTGTGGGGGGAACGTCATCCACGTCGCCCGGAAAGTAGGCAGAGGCGATCACTACGTCCCGGACACCCTCAGCCGTGGCTACCTCAATAGCCGTTGCCACCAGGTCTCTGTGGATGAAGTTAGGTAAAGGGAAGTGTCTCACATTGTTATTAACAACAATAGCAGTGCGAGGGGCACCACCCATACTGTCATATAATAACTTACATGATCCGCATGATAGTCCACGGATATGGCCACCGATCAACCATGGCTCTTGGAAGAGAGCCAGGTTGATTGCATCCTCGCAGACGACCCTGCACAGGGTGGCGGACGCTCCTCTGGCGTGGTGCAGGTTCGCCTGGAGCACCTTAATGCCGCTCGGCATCTTCTTTTAGGGCTTTGGTGCAAGGCCACCTGCCTTGCCCCCCCCCCGAGAGTCATTACCTCGGATGCCCTTCGGCAGTCTGGAGGAACTGCTCGGGGGAGGTCGCCTAGCGGCCCCGGTCGCCGGAGGTACCCTTGCGGGTGGTTTCCGCACAGAGCTGGTGATGGGCCTTGACGGGACAGGGGGGCGCCCGTTGCCAATCACCGGCCTCGTACGGCCCGTTGTGGGCTTGGGGGCAGTCACCACAATGACCGGGGGTTTGGGGAATTCGGTTTTCAGCGCGACTGCGGCTGCGGCACTAGTAGACGCCACCGAAGCGGCAGCCACTGCTGTCACGGCGGTGGAGGCCACTGTTGCCGCTGCCGGAGGAGCTCTGATAGGAGGGGGGAATGGTTGGAGATGGGGAAGGGGACAGGGCAGGAGTGGGGGAGACCCTGCCGGCGGAGTTCTTAAGGATAAGTTTTACTCTGCCAAAGCGGAATTTGACGTTACCCTTAAGGTCC
This sequence comes from Zaprionus vittiger, assembly GCA_018904025.1. Taxonomy (NCBI): domain Eukaryota; kingdom Metazoa; phylum Arthropoda; class Insecta; order Diptera; family Drosophilidae; genus Zaprionus; species Zaprionus vittiger. The sequence continues at coordinate 5,135 of JAEIFQ010001108.1, forward strand.
GTCAGGGTCTTATACGACTTCTCGTCGACCATCATCGCGAGGTGAGTCGTGTTGCCGTTAAGGCTGTGTTGAACCACCACGCCACAGCTTCGTTGAGAAACATTTAAAATGTTGGAGACCCAAGTACTCCAAAATTGAGGCGGGTGAGAGTTCAGCACTGTTGGGGAAGTAACCTCTAATGAGGTGAGCTCTTGGGAACTCAGATTCCTCCAACAGTTTGATATCAAGGCAGCTGATGGACCTGATATGTCCAAAGGCTCCCCTGACCCACTCAGCAGTGTTGCTATCCTCACACACAAGGAGCAGACATTCGTTTCGAGGTATGCAGATCCGATGTGGAGGGCAGCAGCATCGCCTTCTGGATGATGTCTTGCACCGTAGCCAACTGCTCCGGTGAAAGAGGTTTAGTACGATCAGCCAAAGTGAAGCCCAGTTTCACTCTGCTTGCCACTTGGCTGGAGAGTGGCTTTGTGGACTCCACGTGAGTCTTTTTGGGCTTCTTTGAAGACCCTTGGGGTTCGGGGAAAGTATCGTCAGCACGCGTCCGCTTGGCCTTGGTTTCCACGGGGGGCGCAGTGGCGATTGCAAGAGTCTCTGCTCTGCTCGAACCCTTTGCGAGTGCAGCTTTGAAAAGCTTCTTCTCGCGGGTCTTCATTTTAACGAAGGCGTTCCCCGAGTCCAGCCGCAGCGTCTGGATTTGGGAGCCTGCTTCCTTGAGGCCTGACTTTTGAGAGGCCACGGAAGCGTCGTCAGCAAAGCTAAAAGACTGAACTGGAACTGCCATCTAAACAACACCCTATCAAAGGCAACTCATGCCATGTGGGCCTGCAGAAGATTCTTTGGTAGGATCTGGGGTTTCAAATCCGGCACCATTCGGTGGTTATTTAAGATGATGGTAAGACCCATCGTCACCTACGGGGGCCATTGTGTGGTGGCCTACGGTTACGCAGGTCACTGCCATCATTCACATTCAAATACAAGAAGTCGCCGATATGAGTCTTCTTAGAATCAAGCTTCAATCTGGGCTTCTAGCTACCGAATCGGGGCATGCTAGACTTATCAAAGACATTCCTGGCTTAGAGATCTGCTTTAGATCAGATTCTATGACCAAGGAACTCTTCTTTGGTGCACAAATTCAGAACCCTCATCCCGGGCCGGAGGGACTGGGATGCTGGCAACCCCATCAGTTACCCTCATGATATACACTGGTATACTGACGGGTCAAAGACTGATCAGGGAGTTGGAGCTGGAATACATGGTCCCAACTCCAAAACCTCGATTGCTATGGGCAAGTGGCCCACAGTTTTTCAATCCGAAGTTCATGCCATCGAGTTCTGCTGTCGTCTTATCCTTGAGAAGGGGATCAGAGGAGCCAACATCTACATCTTCTCGGATAGCCAAGCTGCCATACTAGCCCTCTCCTCAAAAAGAGTAGGTTCACGTATGGTAGCCGACTGTTGGAACTGCCTCCAGAGGCTTTCCAACAGAAACAAAGTTACCCTCCTATGGGTACCTGGACACTCTGGTTTCCAGGGCAACGAGCTAGCGGATGAGCTAGCGAGGGCTGGGTCATCAGCCCCTCTGCATGGCCCCGAACCCTTCTGCGGCTTGGGATGAAATAGTCTTGTGAAAGCATGGGCGGATAGGTTGACCGAACGCTACTGGTACTTCCAACCAGGGATGAGGCAGGCTAGAGAGCTTACGAATCCCTCGGTTAAGCGAAGAACAAACCTACTCTCTCGGAGAGATCTCTATCTCCTTGTTCCATGGTGGATCGAGGAACTGGCTGCACAAAGAAGGAAGGTTAGAAGCCTATTTAACAAGGCCAGATCTAACCGTGTCAGTTGCGACGTCTATAGGGACGCTCTCACTAATTATAACATTAACATTAGACGTTCTAAACGCGATACGTGGCGCAGTTACTGTGGTAGTATCGAATCGCTGCCAGAGGCAGCCAGACTCCACAAAGTATTGGCCAAAAGGTCGTCTAATGGGTGTTAGGTAGCGTTCTAGGGCTGAGGTGGGCTCAGTCACGCCAGGGCTACCGTTACAAGTAATTTGTATTGGTGCTGAGATCCTGGACGAGGGGGTGGTAAATATTTGGGTGACGAGAGGGGAAAGACGAGGTTTTTCAAGCGGCGGGGCCGACTTGCAGGTGAGGTGCAGAGCGGTGTGGTCCGTCAGCAGCCAGTAACAGGGAAAATACCGCATACCTAGTGTTCTCTTTACAGTTTGAGAGTCTCAGGGCCGGAATGTTGACCGTCAGCTCTGAGACTTTCGCCCTGCGACTGTACTAGAAGCTTCACTTTATGCGATGGGTGTTGACCGTCGTCGCACCAGTGAAACTTCAGTACAGTGAGAACACACAGACGTGCGTTACTCCCCTGCACCGATATTGCCGACTTTTCGCACCTACACGCCGCTACACACACCTACGCACACCTACATACGCACCTATACACACATGCACCTACTCACACATATACGCGGATAACTGAGATGTAAATGATCCCGCGTAAAATGGACGTGTTAAAGTTGCGCTGCGCGAAATTCAATAATTTACGGAGTGTTGTCAGTCAGAACAAGTGGCAGTTCTGCAAATCTACCTTGTGGACTTTTGTAATAGTTGCGCGTGACAGTGGATCGAGTTAAAATCTACCGAGAGTTCCAATAAGTGGAATTATTGTAATTTGGCAATTTTCTGCAGCGGATAAAACAGCTGATAGAACTGCCAACTTACCTCAGTGGGCGATCTTGTAAGCGTGGCGTTGCCAGATCAACGTTGCGATCAGGGGTGCATTGCGACCGTTGGGCGCTAAATTCAAATTCAAATTTAAATAATAAAAATTTAAATTTGTTACGGACTAAGTGTAAAGTGGACCAAGTTTTAGAAAGGGAAAAGGCTCAAAGGTCGCGGACAGACTAAAAATCATCCTCTCACCGTTTTGGTGCCTAAGCAGAGGCTCTGGTGTCCGATTAGAGGCGGAAAAAACCTCCAACGGTAAAACGCCAGGGAGAAATCCGTGGCCCACGCGGGAACCTTTCTAAATTTGGTCCCCAAAAAACACAAAAAACCGTAAGACGCCGTTAACTCAACGGATGGATAGCACGGCGGGGGGCGGCGCCCCCGATCCCAACGACCCGTTCAGGAGGAGTTCTAGGTTATCGAGATCCCCCTCTAGAGGAGTCGGAAATCCGTCTCAGGGAGCCGGAAACATGGTTCCGGCGGTGGCGAAGGGTGAGCAAGCAGGCCCCCAGCCGCCGAAAACTTGCGACTGCAGTGCTGCGGCGGAGGTAGAGATCTTGGGACCTACATCTTCGTCGAACCAGAAGCCGATGGACCTCATCAGTGTGCCACCGCAAAAGGCGGGAGCGAAGTCCCCATCTGGATCGCCTCACCGGTCGCTGGAGCTGACCACGGCACTCCAGAACGAGGACCTCAGGAGCATATTGACCAGGATGAACGCCAAAATCAACACCCTGCTAGCCGCGTTCGAGACCCAGCGGCACGTTACCAAGGAGACTAAAGGCGTTCTAATTGACCTTTCGGCGCTCAATAGTAGAGCGATAGAACTACAGGAGGGTGCCGCCAACAAGCCCCCTGCCAGAAGTACCGCCACCCAGACGGAGGCAAAAGCAGCGAAGCGCAGCCAGTTGGAGTCTTCCAAGCAGGCAAAACCCAAATTGCAGGGGCCCAACACGAGCAACTCCTCAACCGTCATCAATCCCACTGCGGCACAGTTAAGGAGCCAGTTAGCTATGCGTCCGTTACCAAGAACGACAGCAGGGAAGGAGAGTGGTCGAAGGTCAAGCACAAGCACCCACGTAAAAAACCGGAGGCGTTTATATTAAAAAAAACGGGCGAGACTACATACGCAGATATGCTCCGAAAAATGAAAACGGACCCGAACCTCTGCGAATTCGGCAAGCACGTCCGTAAGATAAGAAGGACGCAACAGGGAGAACTGCTGCTGGAAGTGGAGGGGAAAGCTGCATCAAGCATTCCCAAATTCCGAAGTGAGCTTGAAGCGACGCTCAAGGATGTGGCTTCCGTACGCACCGGGGCGCAGAGAACAGCGCTAATCTGCAGCGGACTAGACGAGGCAACAACACCAGAGGAATTACGCAGCTCACTGATCGCACAATTCGCGGACATCGTCCTAAAGCCTGAGGATGTGAAAAGCCTACGCAGGATGAGGGACGGAACGCAGATAGCGTCTGTGCTGATGAGTACGAACGATGCCATTGCGGTCACCAAGAGGGGCGTAGTAACCGTGGGATGGTCACGGTGCCGCATCATACAGGATGTTCGGCCCACGAAGTGCTACAGGTGCCTGGGCTTCGGCCACCGTGCTGCCAGTTGCAAAGCGCCCGATCGCTCAGACTGCTGTCTGAGATGCGGAGAGCAAGGCCATAAGGCAAAGGGCTGCAATGCATCGCCTAAATGCCTTATTTGCAGCGACGACGTCGACAGAAACCATATGACGGGCTGCTTTACGTGTCCCACCTACAAGGCGTGTATGAAGGGAGCCAAGAGCCAGCACAATGGATCAAATTAAAGTCATTCAGCTTAATGTGAACCATTGCGTTGCCGCTCAGAGCCTTCTGGCCCAGACAGCGGTGGATCGCGAAACAGATGTAATGCTCCTAAGCGAACCCTACCTCTCAAGTGACGGAAACTCGGCGATGATACTGGATGAGTCGGGCAAGGCGGCCATCGAGTGTTCCAGTACGCTCTATGTGCAGGAATATGCAACCTCGCCAATGCGTGGCATTGCATATGCGAAGGTCAAGGGGGTGCATATGTACAGCTGCTATGCTCCCCCGAGTGACAGTCCGGAGCAGTTCGAAGGGATGCTGGACACGTTAGTGAGTCATGCTAGAGGACGCAGGCCGACAGTCATAGCCGGTGACTTTAATGCCTGGGCAACGGAATGGGGCCGAGTCTCCAACCACAGAGGGCGCGCAGTAATTGACGCCATGATGTTACTTGACCTGGTCCTGCTAATGACGGACGCAAGCCGACATTCAATAACGACAGGGGCTCGTCCTACATCGACGTCACCTTTGTCAGCAAAGGGCTAGTGGCGAACTCAAGCTGGATGGTACGTGACGAGATAACGCTGAGTGACCATACGCTGATCACGTTCAGTATCCGACCGCTGGGCACTATACATCACCAGCGGAAAGGAGCACCCCGACAAGAGTGGGATGTCAGAAAACTGGATCACAATATGCTGTCGCACCAAATAGAAGCCCTTCAAATTCCAGTTGGGCAAGGCTGAGATAATGGCGGCTGAGTTGACGAAGCTTCTAGTAGCAACGTGTGATGCAACGATGCCAAGGAAAGAAGAAGGCCAAGCGTAAGCCTCCGGTGTATTGGTGGAGTGCCTCCCTACACCAGTTACGGACAGAGTGCTTTATGGCAAGAAGACGCGCGCAGCGAGCCAGAGGGGCTCCGCTTCACGCTGAGCTACTAGAAGCCTTCAAAGCTAAACGCGCCGAGCTCAAACACGAAATATCGGCTGCCAAAGCGCGTGCCTATAAGGACCTGCTGGAGTGTATGGACGACGATCCTTGGGGCCTAGCTTATAAGCTTGTAAGGAAAAAGCTGAGCAGGAGGGATAGTACTCCTGATGACCCAAGACGTACTGTCCAGCATTGTGTCCGAACTTTCCCACGCAGACCACCTTATGGCAACCAATGGTGGAATCCCCAGCTTCTCCTTTTCCGGATGTTACAGTCGGCGAAGTAGTCGAGGCAGCCAAACGGATCAAGCCCAACAAGGCCCCAGGCCTGGATGGAGCCCCGGGAGTGGTCATCAAAGCAGTGGCGCTGGCCAGACCGGATATCTTTAGGGACACGTTCCAGCAGTGTCTACTAGGCGGAGTCTTCCCTAAGCGGTGGAAAAGCCAAAAGCTGGTCCTATTGCCAAAAGGGGAAAGGGTCAGCGCATCCTGCAGGCAACTACCGACCTCTATGCATGCTGGACATCGTGGGGTAAACTTTTCGAACGCATACTGTATGCTCGCATAGAGACCATAACCGAGAGCCCGAATGGTCTAGGGAGGCATCAATACGGCTTCCGGAAGGGAAGAAGCACTTTAGATGCGCTCTCTGCGGTGGAGAACATTGCCAGGGACGCTCTCAAAGGCCAGAAGAGGCAGGAAGGAGTATTGCGCAATCGTCACTCTGGACGTGAAGAACGCCTTCAACACGGCAAGATGGCCCGTAATTCTCAGCGCAATGAGGAATATGGGTATCCCGGAGTATTTAAGGATCGCTGTAGGCAGCTACCTTAGGGATCGTATCCTTTGCTACGATACGGCAGCTGGCCCGAGATACTACGGAGTCACGTCAGGTGTTCCACAAGGTTCGGTACTTGGTCCGATCCTGTGGAACATCATGTACAATGGGATCCTGGGCATCAGCAAACCAGAAGGAGCTGAGCTACATTGTTTTGCGGACGACGTGGCCATTACAGCAGTCGGAAAAACCTTGACTGAACTACAGGGCAAGTGCAATGTGACGATCAGATGACCGTCGAATGGCTCGAGAAGGTCGGCCTTAAGATCGTGGCGCACAAAACGGAGGCAGTTCTCTTGAGCAGCAGAAAAGCCGTGGAGTTCATGCAGGTCTCTGTTAACGGTATACAAGTGGTTTTCAGCAGAATCACTGAAATACCTGGGAGTACTGATTGACCGGAGGCTCACTTTCAAAGATCACGCAAGCTATGCAAGCAGAAAGGCAGCACTCACATCTGCTGCAATGGCAAGACTTATGCCCAACGTGGGAGGACCCAGAATGCCTGCAAGGAAACTGTTGGTGTCAGTGGCAAAGTCAACACTTCTATATGCCGCGCCAATATGGAGCGTTGCCACTAATAAACTTTCATACATCAAAGGCGCACGATCGGTGGTACGGACTATGGCCCTTAGGCTCATTAGAGGATTTAGGACAATATCCGAGGACGCAGCACTAGCTCTGGCAGGTATGCCCCCAATTGACCTGGAGATCAAGACACTTGGCCTAACACGCCATGGCTTTACTCGGGATCAGGCCCAAAGGTGGCTGTTTGGAGAATGGCAGGCCAGATGGCAATCATCTGAACGTGGGAGATGGACCTACCAGCTCGTCCCAGAACTTTCGGTATGGGCAGAGTGTCAACATAAAGTTCTTGACTACCACCTGACCCAGTTCCTCACGGACCATGGTTGTTTCCGAGCGTACTTGTTTCGGTTCCACCACGTAGAGTCACCCCAGTGCCTCTTCTGCACTGATGCATTAGAATCAGCAGAACACGTCCTGCTGCACTGTTCGAGGTTCTATGTGGAACGGGAACAGCTAGTGGCGCTGTCTGGAGCCCCTCTTAGCCCAAGAGGGCTTCTGTCAAAAATGATGGCCGACGAACGAACATGGGAAGTAGGACATCGCATCATAATCAATATTATGAAGCGGGTTCGAGCGGATGAGATGGCTAACAGAGATGGAGGCTGAATGAGGAGGCGTATTCCCGTGTGGTGGCGGGACGAGAATACTTCCACAGCCAGCTCGGCTTGTCGTAAAAGGCGACTAAAGAGCAGAAGGAGGTGATAACTTGACCAGCAATAAAGGAAGGGACTGCGAATGGTGCTCACCGAAGTCATACCTTGACTGGCAGTCCCGGTGAGCGTGACAAGGACTGGAGTGCGTATGGAGGTTTTTGTTTAGTACGTAGGCATAACGCTACTTGGAGTGTTATGAATCGTGCATGCCATCTACGGACGGTAGATGGTATCTTTCAAAGATTTTATTTTCCTCTGTTAACGAATTAAAAAAAAAAAAAAAAAAAAATACACATACACATACACATACACATACACATACACATACACATACACATACACATACACATACACATACACATACACATACACATACACATACACATACACATACACATACACATACACATACACATACACATACACATACACATACACATACACATACACATACACATACACATACACATACACATACACATACACATACACATACACATACACATACACATACACATACACATACACATACACATACACATACACATACACATACACATACACATACACATACACATACACATACACATACACATACACATACACATACACATACACATACACATACACATACACATACACATACACATACACATACACATACACATACACATACACATACACATACACATATACATATACATATACATACACATACACATACACATACACTGTAAGGTAGCGTTCTAGGGCTGAGGTGGGCTCAGTCACGCCAGGGCTACCGTTACAAGTAATTTGTATTGGTGCTGAAACCCTGGACGAGGGGGTGGGGGTTCGTCAGCAGCCAGTAACAGGGAAAATACCGCATACCTAGTGTTCTCCTTACAGTTTGAGAGTCTCAGGGCCGTTATGTTGACCGTCCCCTGCACCGATATTGCCGACTTTGCGCACCTACACCTACACCTCTACACACACCTACGCACACCTACATACGCACCTATACACACATGCACCTACTCACACATATACGCAAACCTAAATGAAACGCAAATACTTAAAATAAACATGTAAAACTACCCACAGCCACTACTATCCTATTTCCCACGGTTGGGTGACTCAAAAAAGTCACCCTGTATGCGAGCGCCTCCAGCTTGAGTGGTTTTTGCCTCTCACAGCTGGGGCTCTCGTACCAAGTACCTTTTATTCACTCATAACAACACGTCAAACACTGCACTTTCGGTTTATTTGCTTTCAGCTTATTTATTTCCTTTTGTTTTCTTATTTCACTTATATACTATATACATTGCTTATTGTTTCTAGGGTCCTACGTCCCTGCCTAGCACCGCACACTGTTTTCCCTAATTTCTTTGGGATTTGAGTTCACTGCCTTAGGCCACGGTGTGGCTCGCTCACCTCGCTTGTCTCATGTCTTGCTCTATTAAAATCCCGCCTTTTTGTCCTTTGGTTGCTATTTTTCCTCTTGTTGGCTTCGTGTGGCTTCGTCGATCTTCCTTGCTTCTCCTCGTTCTCTTCTTCTTCTTAGCTCGTTCGACACTTCTAGCACTTGCACTGGCACTTCCGCTCCCTTTCAGGGTCACTGTTCGACTTAAATTTTTAATCATCTCCTTTGCCGGCGCTCATCTGCATTTGGCCGATCAAAAATGCCGATCCACTCAAAAACCCTGTTGCTTCTGTCGCCTTTCATCTCTTGTTTTGAGTGCTTGAGTGCATGCACTGTCATTTGAGTGACGTGCACGTGCGCACGTGCACGTGTGGGCGTCTGTGTGTGTGTGTGCATGCTCTCTCCAGCTGTTTGTGAGCGACGCTCTTTGGGTGCTTGAGTGCATGCGGTTGTCATTTGAGTGACGTGCGCGTGCGCTCATGTGTGGGTGTCTGTGTGCGTGCGCGAGTTCTCTCTCTCTCTCCAGCTGTTTTCGGTGCCGCTCTTTGGGTGCGCTCATGCGCGGCGTCTGTGTGCGTGCGTGGGTTCTCTCTCTAACTGTTGATGTGAGTCGCTCTTAACGTGTGGTCACTGAGTGGGTGTGCGTGTGCTCTTGAGTGCGCTCGTTGATCAGATGGTGGTGGTTTCTAGAGAGCGAGCCTATACCCTGTGCTCATATTGATGAGGTATATCTGTTTTGCCCCTCCATGGGGTCTTAAAGAACTGTCTTCTGACTTATAACTAAATGACTGTTTCTATGGCTTCTATTCCATTTGGCTTCATTGCTCTAACCACTAAAAACACTTATCTAACTTATAACTTAACAACTAATATGGCAATGACTTAATTTGATGGCTTCATTGCCCTAAAGAATAAACTAAAATAACTGGTAAATTTGTGGGACTCAGTTCTGAGTCCTCACACCCCCCTTACTATGCCAGTGGAAGACCACTGACACTCGCCAGTCCGGCGGGGCTTCCTGCCAGCCTTCCTGGGGTGTGAACAACGCGCTGTTTACTTCGGTTACGCTGCCCGGTGCTCCCAGCATGCTCTCCACCTCCTCCATGTGTAGCGCCATCTCCCAGTACTCCAGCTTGTCTGCGGGTTGCAATGTTGCTAGAAGCTCTGCTGCTGCGGCCTCTAGCTCCTCGGGTGACGGCTCCACCCACCGTAATGCTCGGCCGGGCCGTGTCGTGGATACCCCTTTGTCATCGGACAGCACCTGGAGCCGGGTGATTTGTGGTGGCGTGTGCGTTGTAGACGACACGCACGGGTCCATGATCTCCTCTAGCTCTGGAAACAGAACGGTGCTGGTGTCGTCCTTGTCGACTGCGTCCCCCTGCCGGCTCACCGTGTCCTCGTCGTCGGAGTCGCTGACCATGATAACGTCGGGCTGTTGCAGCGGGAACATGGGCAGTTCGTTGAGCCTCAGCTCGTTGAGCCACTCCTCCACCTGCTGTTGCCGTTTTCGTAGGGGTAGTCGACCTGCGTTCTCCATTGTCTGTGGGGGGTATAAACGAGGTCAAGTTGGGGATTTTGGCTGATGCTACCCCTCTATGCCCCGCGAAACAGTGCTTGCGGCTGACAATTTGCTAACTTAAATCAAACTGATGGGTCTGGCTTAGTTTTTAGGGTTCTCCTCGTCGACTTCAGCCGGCTGGAACGCCTTGAGGTCGGCGATGTAAGCGGTGCGTCGTTCCCTTGTTCCTTGTAGCTGCAGCCGAGCTATGTTGTGCGAGAGGAAACGCACCAGTTTGTACGGGCCCACATATTTCGGAGCAAGCTTCGCTGCGAATCCCTCAGCTGCCTTGGATAACACGTGCTGACGAAATATTACCAAGTCTCCCAGGGAAGGCCTCCAGTCCCTCCGGCGAAGATTGTAGTGGCGGCTCTGCTCGGCTGAAGCCCGTTGCGCGTTTGCTCTCGCCAACTGGTAAAGCTGTTGCAGATGCTTTGCTCGGCCTGCCGGATCCTGGTCTTCTTTGCCCGTTCCCGGCGTCACTTCCTCATATAGGCCTCCGGGTAAACGAGGCTCGCGACCATGTGTCAGAAACGCCGGACTGAAACCAGTGGTGTCGGAGACGCTGCTGTTGATTGCCAGGGAGATCTCGGGTAACAGGACATCCCACGTGTGCTGAGGTCCCTCGATAAATTGTGCGATCATCGTTTTCACGGTCCTATTTGCGCGCTCCGTTGGTTTCTGCTGGGGGCTATAGGGTGCTGTATGCTCCAGCTCCATCCCTAGTCGCCTGCAGAAACCATTGAACGCGCGGCTAGTGAACTGAGTTCCGTTATCGCACACGAATGTGCGCGGAACTCCGAAACGGCTGAGGATCCTCTCGCGAAAGGCTTTTTCCAGATGTGTAGTTGTCGCCTTCCGTAGTGGCACCAACTCCACCCACTTAAAAAATAGGTCGAAGAACACGAGGAGCATCGTGTTGCCTTGCTTTGACCTTGGCAGCGGGCCCAGGAAATCGGCGCAGAGGGTGTCGAACGGTTGCTGTGTCCTTCGGGTTAGCATCCTTCCCGTCGGTTTGCGTTGTTCCGTCTTGTATTTCTGGCAGGTGGTACACTGTTTCACTTACCGTGCGACGTCACCAAACATTCCTGGCCAGTAATACCGCTGTGCCACCCTCGTCGTGGTCTTGCGGATCCCCACTCCAGTAGCACTCTGCGTCGTGACTCGCTCCCTACGGACAATTTCCAGGGTACGTAGTCCTCGCCGTCCTGTCTCAGCCCTACGTGTCGGTACACCTGTCCGTTCTGGATGGTGTAATCTGGGTACTTCTCAGGGTTCTCCTGTACCTCTCGCCTTCGCCTTTTTAGCCATCGTCACCCAAGTGGCTCCTCCACCACGTGACACAGAGCCTCTGCTGGTTGCCTGGAACGTGCGTCTGCCACGATGTTTTGGTTGCCCTTCTGGTAATGGACGTCGAACTGGTACTGCCGGAGCTCCAGTGCCCATCGAGCGATCCTCCCAGTTGGGTTTTCGATCGTATTTAGTCATTTTAAGGCTAAATGATCTGTCACTACGTCGAACCGATACCCCTCCAGGTAACATCGCAGCTTACGGATGGCCCAGATAATAGCCAAACACTCCTTCTCGGTCGCTGAGTAGTTTTCCTCCGCTTTGATGAGTCGTCGGCTCACGTATGCTATAACCCGCTCTCCTTCGTCTGTGTCTTGAGTTAGGACTCCTCCATTCCCGTAATCGCTCGCATCCGTCTGTAGTGCAAATCTCCTGGTGAAATCGGGGCACGCCAGGACAGGTGCTTCCGTTAGCAGAGCTTTCAGCTGCTCAAACGCCTCCTGCTGCTCGCTTGTCCACTCCCATCGTCGACACTTCCGTAGCAACTGCGACATTGGTAACACCACGGTTGCGAAATTTGGGACGAAGCAGCGGTACCAGAACGCTATCCCTAGGCAGCGTCGCAACTCCTTGGTGCTTGTAGGGGGTTTCAAGTTCATGACGGCGACCACTTTGTCCGGATCCATGTGTATCCCTTGCTCGCTGACCACGTGGCCGAGGTACACGATCTTCCGTTGGAAGAAGTGACACTTCTTCTTGTTTTGTTTGAGGTTGGCCTCCCTCAATCTTTGAAGTACGGGTCCGATAACGCTATCCAAGGCGCGTTGGAACGTCGCTGGCGCCGAATGTAAATCAAAAAGGCATTACTTTCCATTGGAACAGTCCTCGCCCCGGTACAGTGAACGCCGTGCACTCGTGACTCTGTTTTGCAATCGGGATCTGCCAGTAGCCGCTTTTTAGATCCAAGGTTCTGATGAACTTAGCGTTCCTCAGTCTCTCCAGGATCGAGTTGATCCGAGGAAGCGGGTAAGCATCGGGTGTCGAGCGCGCGTTTAGCTGGCGGAAATCAACGCACATCCGGGTCTCCCCCGTCTTCTTTCCAACCAACATAATTGGAGCACTGTGTGGGCTCTTCGATGGCTCGATGCAGCCCTCTCGCAGCAACTCATCGACCTGCTCGTTAATGATCTTGAGCATGGCCGGGTTCTTTGGGTAGTAGCGCTGTTTGATAGGCCGGTCGTCCTTCAGCACGATCACGTGCTCGGTGATCGGCGAGACACCGGACAATCCATCAAACAGCGCTAGCTCGTCCTCCAGGAACTTGGTGACCCACGGCGCGATGGTGGGTAGGTTTAGCTGGTCCCCTCCTCCTGGTGCGGCCGGCATCATCCCAACCATAGCGAGTCCAGTCACGGGGATGGACTCTCTGAGCTTGGGTGTCGCCTTCTCCTGCCGGAAGGGGTTCTTTTTGATCGCCCCTTTCACCTTTGGGTCCAAGAACCTGGCCATGTTGTCCTCATAAACTTTCGCGGGTGTTTCCTGTCGTGCTACCGTGGTAGTCGCGCGGATGCCGACTGTACTTCGATCTGCTGGCGTAGGGGTATCCTTGATGGGAGTCACAGTCGCGCGTTTGCCGACTGTACTTCGTACTGCTACCGTAGGGGTATCTTTGAGGGGAGTCACAGTCGCGCGTTTGCCGACTGTACTTCGTACTGCTGCCGTAGGGGTATCCTTGAGGGGAGTCACAATCGCGCGTTTGCCGACTGTACTTCCTACTTTGCCGTGTCTTTGTGATCCAGTATTGTTGCTAACTCTCTGGGTGGAACGTGGCTTACCATTCGTGTGGCTAGATGTAAGGACACTCCCCCACAGATGAGAACTGCATCGATAGCCGAGCAGCACATCGTCCAGCACGACGGGCAACTCCAACATTTGGACTTGTGTACATTAGGATCCGATCTGTACATCCACCCAGAGTGCTTCTGTGAGCTCCTTCCGGCTTCCGTCCGCTAGCTTTTCACGCTACACCGGTTGCTGGCGTTTCCAAGTTTCTTGGCTAACCGTGAGCCAATGAAACTCCTCGTTGCTCCAGTGTCGACGGTAGCTGCCACTACGTAACCCTCGATGATGACGTGGGCTGTGATGCGGCCACCGTGGAGTTGTATCACTCCCGCTACTTCCGGACATTTGTTCCCAGCGCCGCCGCTGCGTCTGGCTTCAGGGAGAGTGGCTGTCCGTTTCCCGACGGCTGGGTCTGGCAGCAATCCACCGTGCGCACTCCTTGTCTTCTGCAGCCCCAACAGAAGAGCATCCGCGGACCGCGGCACTCTCTGGCGAAATGTCCGGTCATTCCGCAGTTCCGGCAGGCGTCACGCACATTGATCCTCGGCTGCTCTAGTGAGGTTCCTGGGCATGGCTGGATGTCGTTGTTCCGGTTGGGTGGCTGTGCTTCCTTGGGTGAGGCCCACATGGTTGCTCGGGTGTCTGGGTCTCTTGGCCTCGCGGTGGGTGGCTGACGCTGTTCCTGGTACGAGTTCCACTGGTTCCTCTCCTTTTCTCGTTCTCGCGTTACTTTATAGTTTATGGTGAGGGCGGTCAGCTCTCGCAGCGTTCGAAAATCGTTCCGCCTTGCGAACAATTGATATTCTGGTAGCAGATTTTCGCAGACCCTTTCTAGCTCCTGGACCTCCGAATATCCCGCTCGACGGATCATGAGCCTGATGTCCACCATATACACCTTGTAGGGTTCCCCCGACTTCTGGTACCTGAGCCGTATCTCGTCTTCGAGCCTCTGAAAGTAGCGCGGGGGCAGGAAAAAGTCCAGAAATTCCCTCCGGAATACCGTCCACGTTTCTCCCTGTAGTCCGCTCGTCCGAAACCAATCCTCGGCTGACTCTAGAAGTAGTTCGGGTATGGCCTGCGGCATGTCCCTCGTATCAATTCGGTAGCTGGTAGCTCTCTCCTCCAGGAGCTCGATGAACCGTAGTGGGTCTGAGGTTCCATCAAAGGTTATTCCCCAGCGTCGCATGCGGTCTGCTGTGTGAGCAAAAGCAGCGCCATCTTGCCTCTCGAGTCCGGTGGGGTATCCTGGCCGCTCGTTGCTGGATGTATTCTGTTGGTATGTGGGTGTAGCTCCGAGGTGCACTATGCTGGGGCACTGTGAGCGTCTGAATTACCATTGCTGGCTTGACTTCGGGGGCAGATATGGTACTCGGCTTTGCTTGACCTTCCTCTCCTGTGGTTGGGGATACGGCAGGACTCGGTAGCTGGTCGAAAACTGGGAATCTTCTGTCTGGACTTGCGGCTGCACCAAATTTGGCCTCGAGTGTTTGTAGGCGAGCGATGATATCGGAGGTGTGGTCCTTTCGGTTGATAAACGTCGACAACCGGGCTCGCAACTCCTCCACGGTGCCCTCGCGTTCGAATCCAAATTCGTCTGCCATCGCTTCCAGCTCTGCCTTTCGGCGAAAAGCGACCCATCGAAGTCCTACCATGGCTTGTTGTTGCTCCTTCGCTTGCTTAATCCCTGATGATTGTTATCGTTGTTACTCCTTGGCCTGTTCGCTTGCTCGTTGGATGGTTGCTCCTTGTTGTTGATCCTTGCTGGTTGCTTCTTGCTGTTGATCCTTGCTTGCTTGCTCCTTGCTGTTGATCCTTGCTTTAAACAATTCACTTAACTTATTAATAGAGCTCAACTTTGACGCTTGAGCTGTGCTTGCCCCGAAGGCCGGGAGCTGACTGATTTTCTGTCGCTGGCAGTCGTCCTTATATACCCAACTGGGTAACGGCACACGGCTTCGACGCTCTGCGGCAGCGTAGTCGACGCGCTCGGCTCTGCTTGCCCCCCCGATGGCGATCCGGCAGTTCCCCGCTCCCCTTGGTCGTTAGGGAGACAGCCTAGCGGTGCGTCGTTGTTTTGTTTTTGTCTTTGTCTGGTCCTGTCTGTCTCCTTGCATCGACTTAATCCTATCCTTGCTAAAACTAATTCTTGCTTAAATCCTAAACCTTGCTTAAACCTACTTCCTCCGTCCTTCTCGTCCGTCCCTTTTCTATGTCCCTGTCTCTGTTCTCGTTCTTTGTCTGTCTCTGGGGCCTGCCTCGCTCTTTTGGAGGTAGCTACTCTGCCTGCTGTCACGATTCTCTGCCTTCTTGGCACATAAAATATAAGTGTGTGTGTCGGCATGCACGTACTTGCGACTCTGCCGCCACACTGCTCTTGTCTCCCTTCTCAGACCCATATGTGGTTCTTTAAGCCACGGAAGATGGAATCCCCCCAAAGAGCCTCAGGGTCCCTGCTCGGGCGCCACCTGTAAGGTAGCGTTCTAGGGCTGAGGTGGGCTCAGTCACGCCAGGGCTACCGTTACAAGTAATTTGTATTGGTGCTGAGACCCTGGACGAGGGGGTGGCAAATGTTTGGGTGCCGAGAGGGGAAAGACAAGGTTTTTCAAGCGGCGGGGCCGACTTTCAGGTGAGGTGCAGAGCGGTGTGGTCACACCTACGCACACCTACATACGCACCTATACACACATGCACCTACTCACACATATACGCACACCTAAACGAAACGCAAATACTTAAAATAAACATGTAAAACTACCCACAGCCACTACTATCCTATTTCCAACGGTTGGGCGACTCAAAAAAGTCACCCTGTATGCGAGCGCCTCCAGCTTGAGTGGTTTTTTTGCCTTTTTTTCACTCATAACAACACGTCAAACACTGCACTTTCGGTTTATTTGCTTTCAGCTTATTTATTTCCTTTTGTTTTCTTATATCACTTATATACTATATACATTGGTTATTGTTTCTAGGGTCCTACGTCCCTGCCTAGCACTGCACACTGTTTTCCCTAATTTCTTTGGGATTTGAGTTCCCTGCTTTAGGCCACGGTGTGGTTCGCTCACCTCGCTTGTCTCTTGTCTTGCTCTGTTAAAATCCCGTCTTTTTGTTCTTTGTTGGCTTCGTGGGTATCGTCGATCTTTCTTGCTTCTCCTCGTTCTCTTCTTCTTCTTGGCTCGTTCGACACTTCTAGCACTTGCACTGGCACTTCTGCTCCCTTTCAGGGTCACTGTTCGACTTAACTTTTCACTCATCTCCTTTGCCGGCGCTCATCTGCATTTTGCCGATTGCACTCAAAAACCCTGTTGCTTCTGTCGCCTTTCATCTCTTGTTTTGAGTGCTTGAGTGCATGCACTGTCATTTGAGTGACGTGCACGTGCGCTCATGTGTGGGCGTCTGTGTGTATGTGCATGCTCTCTCCAGCTGTTTGTGAGCGACGCTCTTTGGGTGCTTGAGTGCATGCGGTTGTCATTTGAGTGACGTGCGCGTGCGCTCATGTGTGGGTGTCTGTGTACGTGCGCGAGTTCTCTCTCTCTCTCCAGCTGTTTTCGGTGCCACTCTTTGGGTGCGCTCATGCGCGGGCGTCTGTGTGCGTGCGTGGGTTCTCTCTCTGTTGATGTGAGTCGCTCTTGGCGTGTGCTCACTGAGCGGGTGTGCGTGTGCTTTTGAAAGCGCTCGTTGATCAGATGGTGGTGGTTTCTAGAGAGCGAGCCTATACCCTGTGCTCATACTGATGAGGTATATCTGTTTTGGCCCTCCATGGGGTCTTAAGGAACTGTCTTCTGACTTATAACTAAATGACTGTTTCTATGGCTTCTATTCCATTTGGCTTCATTGCCCTAACCACTAAAAACACTTATCTAACTTATAACTAAATAAATAATATGGCTGTGACTTAATTTGATGGCTTCATTGCCCTAAAGAATAAACTAAAATAACTGGTAAATTTGTGGGACTCAGTTCTGAGTCCTGACAACACATACACATACACATACACATACACATACACATACACATACACATACACATACACATACACATACACATACACATACACATTCACATACACATACACATACACATACACATACACATACACATACACATACACATACACATACACATACACATACACATACACATACACATACACATACACATACACATACACATACACATACACATACACATACACATACACATACACATACACATACACATACACATACACATACACATACACATACACATACACATACACATACACATACACATACACATACACATACACATACACATACACATACACATACACATACACATACACATACACATACACATACACATACACATACACATACACATACACATACACATACACATACACATACACATACACATACACATACACATACACATACACATACACATACACATACACATACACATACACATACACATACACATACACATACACATACACATACACATACACATACACATACACATACACATACACATACACATACACATACACATACACATACACATACACATACACATACACATACACATACACATACACATACACATACACATACACATACACATACACATACACATACACATACACATACACATACACATACACATACACATACACATACACATACACATACACATACACATACACATACACATACACATACACATACACATACACATACACATACACATACACATACACATACACATACACATACACATACACATACACATACACATACACATACACATACACATACACATACACATACACATAACATACACATACACATACACATACACATACACATACACATACACATACACATACACATACACATACACATACACATACACATACACATACACATACACATACACATACACATACACATACACATACACATACACATACACATACACATACTCTGGGGAACCAAACAGTACTGCTTGGTGGTTACCCTCGATATCCGGAATGCCTTCAATTCTGCTAGATGGGACAGGATCATGGAATCGCTAACCGCCAAAGGAATCAACCCTTACCTGATAAGAATACTACGAAGCTACCTCGAGGGAAGAGTGCTACATTACAGTACCAGCGAAGGAGATACAACGTACTGTGTTTCCAGTGGAGTACCACAGGGATCAGTACTGGGTCCAACGTTATGGAACCTGATGTATGATGGGATACTGAGGCTAGCCCTACCAGAAGGAGTGAAGATTGTGGGCTTCGCGGACGACGTGGCTGTCGTTGCCGTAGCAAAGCAACTACACGAAGTCCAGGAGATGGCCAACTCAGCGATCAGGATGGCGCGAACATGGCTAACCCAGGCGGGTCTTTCGTTAGCAGAGCAAAAAACGGAGGCGGTGTTAATTAGCTCGCGGAAAAGAGTGGAGGCAGTTAGCATCACAGTTGGCGACACAACTGTGTGCTCCCGACCCTCACTCAGGTACCTTGGGGTGGTTCTGGACCATCGGCTGAGCTATAAGGACCACATGTCCCACGTCGCCCGGAAAGCTGCAGTGGCTTGCACAGCACTAGCGCGAATAATGCCCAACACAAGGGGACCGAAACAGCTGAGGAGACGACTCCTTACGTCAGTTGTCCATTCCATCACGGTGTATGCAGCAACTATATGGACCAGAGCTACATCGAAGAACACGTACACGAGAGCGATTCGGGCGATCTACCGAGTATGCGCCCTCAGGACAGCATGCGGCTTCCGGACTATCTCGGGCGAGGCGGCGCACGTGATCGCAAGCACCCCACCCTTCGACCTACTGGTAGAGTCAAGGGTTGCGGCAATGAGGAGCCGCGAGACTGGTAGTGTGATGGTCACTGGAGGAAACCTCATAACACGGTGGCAAGAGACATGGTCTGTCTCCCAGAAGGGCAGCTGGACACGACGGCTTATCCCGCAGCTGGAGCTTTGGGTAGGAAGGAAGCATGGGCAGATAAATTTCTATCTGACCCAATTTCTAAGCGGACATGGCTGCTTCAGAGCCTATCTGCACCGTTTTGGTCACAGCGAGGAATCCATATGCGCGACCTGCGGTGCAGGTTATGAAGAAGACGCCGAGCACGTCATGTTCGTGTGCCCACGATTCAACAGGGAAAGACATGCGGTGGAGGAGGCGTTCGGAGAGACACCAACACCAGGTAACCTTGTGAGGAACATGGTGGCCTGCCAGGACAAATGGGATGCCGTAAACGCGATGGCCTGTAGCGTTATGCTGCAGCTGAGGCGAGAGGAGCGGATCCGGAGAACGGAAGCGAGCCTTTAGGCTACACTCCCCCTGTTGTAATGCCTAACGGCGGGGCCAGGTGGGAGTAAGAACGGCGTATCAACAACAGGCTTCGGCCTGGTGTCACAAAGGCCACTTGAACACACTGCGGTGCGTCAACGTCTTTGTTTAAAAAAAAAAAAAAAAAAAACACAACACATACACATACACATACACATACACATACACATACACATACACATACACGTACACATACACATACACATACACATACACATACACATACACATACACATGACATAGAGAGAGTATAGCATACAGTGAACATAGAGATCGGAACTTAAATCGGACGTGTTGTGTCGCGCTGCTCGAGAATCACCTTTATAACGAAGACGGATCAGCGAGAGTAGCTGGATATTTGCACACGCCCACATTGCGGTAATGTGCTATATTCCTGCGCGTTCAAATCGTGTAAAACGCGTGCGTTTGGCAATTTGCTGAATTTTTAATTGCATTGCAATTCGGTGCAGCTAAGAAAACAGCTGACAGCGCTGCCAACTCACTTCAGTGAGCGTTCTGATTTGAGTGGCGTTGCCAGATCAACAGCGGTGCCAGGGCTCGAGAACATGGGGAGCATCTTGGACATGATGAATGTCAAGATAAATACGGTACTGTGCGCATTTGAGACGCAGCGTCATGTCACCAAGGAGACGAAAGGAGCAATAACGGATCTGGCTGCCCTTAATACAAGAGCGATCCAGCTGCAGCAAAGCACTGTCAAAGTAGCGGCCCCCACTAAGAGCATCGCTATACAGACAGAGGCAGAGATTCAGAAGAAGCGTACAGTGGAGTCGGCCCTAAAAAGCGTAACGGAGAAGTTGCCAGTGTTGCCTCCTCCAAACAAGGCTCCCAAAGTGGCTGCTACCAAGGCAAAGGTGCCAAGCCCAGCCAGCTATGCAGCGGTTGCTAAAAACACTAGCAGCACGGTTGACTGGACAAAGGTGAAGTCCTAAGCGAATACGCAAAAAGCCCGAGGCGTTTATAGTAAAGAAGACAGGCGAAGCATCGTATGCCGATATACTACTTAAGATGAGAGCAGATCCGAACCTAAGCGAGTTTGGCAACCAAGTGAGGAGAATAAGAAGGACTCAACAAGGGGAGTTATTGCTCGAGGTAAAGGGCAAAGCATCCGAAAACGTACCTTTATACAGAGGAGCCATCGAAGAGTCCCTTAAGGAAATGGCGGCGGTACGCACGGGTACGCAGAGAATGGCGATAGCTTGTAGCGGAATGGATGAGGCGACCACTGTAGAGGAACTCCATAGCTGCTTGGTCTCACAATTTGAAGCCATCAATGTTACCCCAGATGATGTGAGGGGCCTGCGCAAAATGCGAGACGGCACTCAGATAGCGACTGTGATGCTCAGTGCAAACGATGCAATCACTGTGCTTAAAAGGGGCTCGGTAAACGTAGGCTGGTCACGGTGCCGCATCAACCAGAATGTACGTCCTACAAGATGCTTCAGGTGCTTGGGATATGGCCATAGGGCCACCAACTGCAAGGCAGCCGACCGCTCCGACTGCTGTCTGCGGTGCGGCGCAAAAGGACATAAGGCAAAAGGATGCGTGGCCCCGCCAAAATGCCTCATTTGCAGCGAGAATGTCGATAGGAATCACTCGACAGGTGGCTTCACGTGCCCCACCTACAAGGCGAACATCTTAAAAGGAGTCAAGAGCCGTCGCGATGATGCTGGACCCAATTAAATTCATCCAGCTCAATGTCAACCACTGCGCAGCTGCTCAGAGCCTCCTAGCTCAGACTGCGGCGGAGCGCAGCATTGACATCATGCTCTTAAGCGAGCCCTACTCCCCGGGAACTGGTAACCCTTCGATGATCTTGGACGAGTCAGGCAAAGCGGCTATAAAGTGTTGCAGCCCTCTCCACGTCCAGGAACGGGCCTACTTGCCGATGCGTGGTATCGCATATGAGAGGGTGAAGGGTGTGCATATTTATAGCTGCTACGCCCCGCCTAGCGACAGCACTGACCAATTCGAGGAGATGCTGGACACTCTGGTCAATCATGCGAGAGGGCGCTGTCCGGCAATTATTGCTGGGGACTTTAATGCCTGGGCAGTCGAATGGGGCAGCAGGGTATCCAATCCCAGAGGCAGAGCGGTGGTAGATGCTATGATGATGCTGGACCTGACCTTGCTAAACGATGGCCGCGTGCCCACGTTTAACAATGAGAGGGGAACCTCATTTATCGACGTCACATTTGTTAGCAGAGGCTTAGTGACTAACTCGAGCTGGACGGTACTTGACGTGGTAACGCTGAGCGATCACGCTCTGATCACTTTTAGCGTATCAACGACTGGCACAACTAGAAGCCAACCGAGAAGATCCCTGGGGCAAGCATGGGATACTAGGAAGTTCGATGAGGACATGCTGCAACACCAAATCGACACCCTACCAATCCCAACGGGCGACGCAGAGACAATGGCGGCGGAACTTATGAAAATACTCGTAGCAACGTGCGATGCGACCATGCCTCGTAAAAAAAAGGCGCAGCGTAAGCACCCCGTATACTGGTGGAGCCCCGTCCTTCAACAGCTGCGATCGGAATGTCTCAAGGCTAGGAGGAGAGCACAACGAGCCAGAGGTAGCCCTCATCAAGCGGATCTTCTGGAAGCTTTTAAAGCCAAGCGAACCGCGTTCAAGCACGGAATCTCGGCGGCCAAGACACAGGCCTACAAGAACTTGCTGGATAGCGTAGACGACGACACTTGGGGTCTGGCCTATAAGCTGGTGAGCAACAAACTGCGGAAGAGAGATGTCCCCCCTTCGGATCCTGATGTCCTGACCAACATTGTTGCGGAGCTATTCCCGATGCAGTCGACCACATGGCAGCCATTAGCCGCAGCTCCAGTCTCCGACTTCCCGAGCATCACTGCTCACGAGGTTGTAGAGGCAGCAAGGCGCATCAAGGCTAACAAAGCCCCTGGACTAGATGGCATCCCGGGAATAGTCGTCAAAGCAGTGGCGTTGTCTAGACCGGACATATTCAGGGACACCTTTCAGCAGTGCCTAATGGACGGAGTCTTTCCAGCTAGGTGGAAAAGCCAAAAACTGGTACTTTTGCCTAAAGGGAAAGGTTCTACACAAGTTGCAGACAGTTATCGTCCACTATGCCTTCTGGACATTGTAGGAAAACTATTCGAGCGCATCCTATATGCCCGTATAGAGGCTGTAACCGAGAGCATAAACGGTCTAAGCAGCCACCAATATGGCTTTCGAAAGGGAAAGAGTACCCTCAACGCACTCACGGCAGTGAGAAACATTGCCAAGAACGCGCTCGAGGGCGACAGATGGCTAGGCGGCAGTAAAGAATACTGTGCGATTGTCACGCTGGACGTTAAAAACGCTTTTAACACGGCAAGATGGCCTTTAATCCTCGATGCAATGTACACGATGGGTATCCCGGAGTACCTCACGATCGCTGTAGCCAGCTATTTTAGAAATCGTGTCCTCTGGTATGATACGGAAGTTGGACCGAAAAGTTACCGAGTCTCGGCTGGTATTCCACAAGGATCTGTACTTGGACCGATCCTGTGGAACATCATGTACGATGGTATACTGGCAATCAGGAAGCCCACAGGTGCTGAGCTGCACTGCTTCGCAGATGACGTGGCTATAACTGCGGTCGCCAAAACGATAATGGAAACCCAGGAGAAGTGCAACGTAACAATTAGAGCGGCCATCGACTGGTTGGAGAAATCTGGACTTACAATAGCGGCACACAAAACCGAAACTGTGTTATTAAGCAGCAGGAAAAAGGTGGAGAGCATGCAAGTCTCAGTCAGCGGAACACAGGTGACTTCAGCTGAGTCCTTGAAGTACCTCGGAGTCCTCATAGACCACAGGCTATCCTTCAAGGATCATGCTAAATACGCTAGCAGGAAGGCAGCCATCACATCGGCAGCCATAGCGCGACTTATGCCCAACGTGGGAGGCCCCAGAGACCCAGCCAGGAGGCTACTGGTAACCGTAGCAAAGGCAACGCTACTATACGCTGCGCCAATTTGGAGTGACGCCACTAAGAAAGGCTCATACTTAAAAGGTGCGCGTACAGTGATAAGGTCTATGGCCCTTAGGCTAATAAGAGGCTTTAGAACTGTATCAGAGGATGCAGCATTAGTTCTGGCAGGCATGCCACCAGTCGATCTGGGGATCAGGGCTCTTGATCTTATCAGTAATGGTGCTTCACGGGTCGAGGCTTACGAATGGCTGTTTGGAGAGTGGCAAACGAGATGGCAAATGTCGCAACGGGGAGGTGGACCTACCAACTCATCCCGGAGATAGACGCATGGACGCAGTGCAGCCACAAAACTTTGGACTACCACATTTCCCAATTCCTCACGGACCATGGCTGTTTTCGGGCCTATCTACATCGTTTCCGCCATGTAGACTCAGCCCAATGCCTATTCTGCATTGATGCGGTGGAAACGGCGGAACATGTGCTAATGCACTGACTGGAGATCCGCTTAGTCCAAATGGATTGATCACGGCGATGACAGCTAATGTAAATAAATGGGAGCTGGGACACCGCATCATCGAAAATATGATGAAACGAGTTCGTGCCGACGAGATGTCCAACAGAGGTGGCAACTAAAACACAGAAGGTGTGTTCCTGTGAGGTGGCGGGATAAGAATACCACCTCAGCGTACCCGGCTTGTCGTAAAAGGCGACTAAAGGGTGGAAGGAGGTGCGCTACATGGCCAATATCTCAGGAAGGGAGAGCGACCTGGCTTCACATCCTGCTCATCGAAGTCTTACCTTGACTGGCAGTTCCGGTGAGCGTTTATAGGACTGGAGGAGCATACGGAGGTTTTTGTTTTAGTACGTAGGCATAATCCCACCAGGGGTTATGAATCGTGCATGCCACCTACGGACGGTAGGTGGTATCTTTAGAAGATTTTAATTTTCCTACCGTAAGGCGATACAAAAAAAAAAAAAAAAAAAAAAACACATACACATACACATACACATACACATACACATACACATACACATACACATACACAACATGATTCTTATGGAGACCCGTGATGCAAGTGAACTTAAATCGGACGTGGTGTGTCGCGCTGCTCGAGAATCACCTTTATAACGAAGACGGATCCGCGAGAGTAGCTGGATATTTGCACACTCCCACATTGCGGTAATGTGCTATATTCCTGCGCGTTCAAAGTCGTGTAAAGCGCGTGCGTTTGGCAATTTGCTGAATTTTTAATTGCATTGCAATTCGGTGTAGCTAAGAAAACAGCTGACAGCGCTGCCAACTCACTTCAGTGAGCGATCTGATTTGAGTGGCGTTGCCAGATCAACAGCGGTGCCAGGGCTGCTAGATCAGTTGCGCGCGAAATGCGAAATTCAAAATTTATCTTTGAGTGGACATATATTTTTTGGAGTGGACCGATAATTCTGGAGTGGACCGATATTTAAGTAAGGAAAAAGGCATAAAGGTCACGGACAGACCAATAATCAACCTCTCGCCATCTCGGTGCCTATGCAGAGGCTCTGGTGTCCGTGTAGGGGCGGAATAACCTCCATCAGAGAAGCCTAGGTGAAACCCGTGGCCTACGTGGGACCCTTGCTAAATTCGGTGCCCCACGAGTGTAAAGGCCTAACGTCTGGTGCCTGTAATGGATAACGTCTGGATAAGAATACCACCTCAGCGTACCCGGCTTGTCGAAAAAGGCGACTAAAGGGTGGAAGGAGGTGCGCTACATGGCCAATATCTCAGGAAGGGAGAGCGACCTGGCTTCACATCCTGCTCATCGAAGTCTTACCTTGACTGGCAGTTCCGGTGAGCGTTTATAGGACTGAGGAGCATACGGAGGTTTTTGTTTTAGTACGTAGGCATAATCCCACCAGGGGTTATGAATCGTGCATGCCACCTACGGACGGTAGGTGGTATCTTTAGAAGATTTTAATTTTCCTACCGTAAGGCGATACAAAAAAAAAAAAAAAAAAATACACATACACATACACATACACATACACATACACATACACATACACATACACATACACATACACATACACATACACATACACATACACATACACATACACATACACATACACATACACATACACATACACATACACATACACATACACATACACATACACATAGGGCTAAGCTCGGCCCCTTGCGAAGATTTATACTTTAGGAGTGTTTCCGCAAGGGGTACCACAAACGAGCCGCAGGGGGAGTGTTCTTTAGAGGTTTTTTAGTGGGTGAGGGTCCCACACTACCGTCACTAGGATGGTGTCTGTTAAGATTTTTTATCCTATGAACACTCTAATTAAAAAAAAAAATAAAAAAAAAAATACACATACACATACACATACACCCGTGTGGTGGCGGGTCTTAGAATACCACCTCAGTAAGTCACCGCTGGTCGTACGAGGCGATTAAAGGGACACACGGGGATGGCCTCTCCGAATGGTGCCAGGGAGGTGGAAAGGCTCTGATTACTTTAGTAGTGGTCGGGTCGATTCCTTTCGGAGGAAGGCAAGCAGCTCGTAACCGCCGATCAAATGAGCAGGTATCCCCTGGGCAGTCCTGCGAACATCTGTTCAATGACTGACAAATGCGAGAAGGCGTCTTCAGTCTTCTGCGGGCAGACTATAACAACCGCATGTGTGATTACATTAAAAATCAAAATGGTTGGTCCTATAAGGAACAGTCTTACGGTGCAGGGAGTCGGAACCCCAGTGCCGGCGACAGGGAGGGGTGAGCAAGCGGGCCCCCCGTCGTCGATATCCAGCGACCGCAATGCCTCGGTGGTGGGCAACTTGGCCACCGTTGCAGATAATATCGCAAGAAATAATAATAACAACAACATGAACAGGGAAAGAATGGAGAAGATGAACGTGCTTTTTTCAGGAAGAGCACGAAAATGGCTAGATCCCCTGTGGGATCAATAGCACAGCCGGCAGTCCCCAAAAGGCCAACCCCAATGGCCGAAAAGGAGGCAGAAGCACCATCAAGGCCCCCGCCTGTGGATAACAGGCAGGTGGAGGACGTCACCGAGCTCAGCCAGCTCTCAAACTTAATCGAGCAAGTGCTTGAGATGGTGAACGCCAAAGGTGTCCGACATATCAACCAGGGTATGAAGGATACCTTTGGTAAGATGAAAGCACTGTGTAGCAGTGCAGAAGAGAAAGTGAAAGTGCTATGTGAAGGACATAAGGTCTCTCAGGTAGTATCTACGGCGGCAGACACCCCGAAAAGACCTAGGGAGAGTCTGGCTAGTACACGGCCCACTCCCCCAAAGAAGAGTCGTCACCTGGAGCCTTCTGGGGCAAACAGGACGACTAAAAGGGTCAGTCCGATTGTAGCTAAAACGCCACCTAAGGCACAAAAGGCGGAACATACCAAACCGGTGAGAGGGAACATTCGGGAAAAGCCAGCAGAAAAGGCGAGCGGGCCCAAGGTTGCCCAGGCAACTAAAGAAGGGTCGGAGCAACGGAAGAAAGAATGGTGGACCAAGGTGACCCATAAGGTGCCGAAGCCCAAGAAGGTCGCCGGTAGGCCCGATGCTATCATCGTGTCTACAAAAGGCGACATGTCCTATGCAGACATTCTCCGCATCATAACGGGGAATGATGCACTCAAGGACCTAGGAGAGAATGTCACACGCATTCGAAGGACGCAGGGTGGTGACTTGCTCCTCCAGCTGAGGAAGAGGCCCAGTGCGGTGCCGCAGAGCTACGAGGTAGCTGTGCAGCAAGTCCTAGGCGATAAGGCAACAGCAAGAACACTCACAAAAGAAGTGTTCTTGGAGGTTAGGGACATAGACGAGGTCACCACTAGGGATGACATCATAGAGGCTGCTCAGCAGCAGATAGGTGAAGGTAGAAAGCTGGACGGGATAGTGAAGAGCCTGCGCAAGTCTTTTGGGGAGACACAAACAGCTCTTCTCAAGGTGCCAGTTGAAGTTGCCAATAGGGCCATAGAGAGGGGACACCTTAGGATAGGATGGGTTAGGTGCAGAGTTAGGTTGAAACAAACCAACACTCTACAGTGTTTTAAGTGCTGGGACTGCAGTCTCCTGACGAGAAGCCGTTTCCGCTGGTTGTGGTTCGAGTGAGGGGATGAAAATCAAGAAACTGTTTATTCATTTTCTTAAAACACACAAAAATCAATCTCATTTTAGTAAAAAGGATGTCAATTGTGAATAGTTTAATTAACAACTTCTCATTTTTAACCTTTGTTTCAACTCGACTCAACTAAAGTTACAGACCACACAAATTACAAATTTAATACTTTATTAAAGGCTAAAAAATACATCAGCAACACATAAGAAAATGGATATAAACGCAAATTTACTGCGGACTTTGTATTAAAAACTAATAGAACACGCCATGTTTGTGTTATTCCATTTTTCCAATGTATTTTTTTTCGCGGGTTTGTACGCCTTTAAATTTTTTAATACAGCAAACAACTATATCCATTTAGTCAACTTTAATCGAATAACTGTTGCTGAAGGCGATAAAAATCAACAAAAATATTTAAGTAGTTTGAAATGTGGTTAAACAAAAAATTATATATTTTTTTTAAATTTGAAACATGTTATAAATTGTAAAAATGCCAAAAAATCGAATTTTTTCCCAAAGTGCTTTCTAAAGTCAACAAAAGCGCATGCTGCATCAAATGGAAATTATGTTTTACTTAATTTAACATACAAAGTAAATTCAATTATGATAAATAAGTGACAACGAAAAAGTTAGCTAAATGCGACAGTCTTATTATTATTTTTTAACGCACTTTGAAGTGCTATCGATCGATAAAAGAAGCGTCCACTCGACAACGCGAAACGGGTGTTAACATAAACAGTAGAAAAATACAAACGCTACAGTCAGGTGCTGACTGTATAAGGCACATGGATTATCTTAGTATACCGTAAAAAAGTTTGTAAATAACAGAATAGAATCGCCGCTCGAATTTTCCACCGATTATCAAAAATGAATGCAGTACCTAGGGAACACCAAGGGCAGGCTACTGCAAATGTAATGGGGCTAGTTGTTCTTAAAAAGTTAAATTCTGCAGTCATAGATAGATTCTATCTGTCTGTCTAACTTATGTTATTTTCGGATATTTATAAAAACTCGCAATGAAAATTGCGCTTTATTTGGATTAATATTAAAAATTTGGCGGAGATCAATTTTACACCAGGCTCGAGCTTCGCAATTTGAATTAACGAACAGAAGCAAGAAGAACGATACACAAAGCAGAACTAAGTGTCGCAACCATTAACTGGCAAACAGGACCGAGATAGGTTATACGTATCCTTTCTAGCTGTATTACAATTTATTCCCTATCTTGTTGTTGATTTTATGCAGCCCCTATATGGGTCATCAGTGGCTAAAAAGGCAACTTAAGTCTCGATACTACAAGGTCTATAATGTTGATGACAGTAGTATCAAGGGATCGGTTGCAGCGCTGGCTTCTCGAAACGTTATTCTGGTGATTTGTCATTCAAGTATTTAAAAAGCTCAATAACATTGAAAGAGGCGGCGGCGGACTTGATCCCTTAAAGTTACTAAGCGCAATATTAATAAGAGGCACAGTTTTCTTTCGTAGGCTAGAAAGCTACTGCGAAACTACTTGTATTGTAGCAGACTACAACCAGGTAGAGCCATCATAGCGTTGAAGCTCGGATGCCATTACAAAGATTTGATACTTCAGGAGTTGTATGGGCGTCCCACTCACATTCAGGAGTCGGAAATGCGCTTGCAGTGGAACGCCGGAAATACCGTTCCGGCTTATGATGGTGCGGGTTGCCAGAATCAGGCCCCCAGCCGCCGAAGACTGCGTCGCCACAGTCTTATGAAAGCCGTAATGTGAGTCAAAAGCCGTCAAAATATTGAGAGCAAAACAAATTAACAATCTCCAACCAGGTTAATGTTGAACCATTGCGCAGCTGCTAACAGAGCCAAATCTTTGCCTAGACAGTCGTTGGATGCGGCTAAATGCAGAATTAATGTTCCATCAAGTGTTGAATTCCTCTCTACGTCTATTAATGGGCAACGTCGCTAATGCGTGGCACAGCATATGCGAGAGTCAAGGGATGCAATATGAAGATAAGCTATTTTTTAGGGCGCAGGATTACAGTCATTTAATTTGTTTGTAGCGGCTTCAATACGCACGATTACTGCTTGATCTTTTCGTTCAGTTGAATAAAGGAAGCAAGCCGACATTTAACAACGACAGGGGCACGTCTAATATTTATGTGACCTTCGTCAGCAGCCCATTCTAGTGGCAAACGCAAGCTGAATGACGAGGTAACGTTGAGTGATCATACATTGATAATTTTCAGCGACCATTGGGCACGATAAACCACCAGTGGAAAAGCGCACCTCGACAAGCATGGTATGTTAAGAAACTGGACAACGATATGTTTTCGTACCAAATGGACTCCTTCCAAATAACAAACGGACAAGCTGATACAATGGCGGAGAAACTTTTTAAGGTTTTTTTAAATAATTTCGATTTAAACATCTTTTTTTGGATCCGAGTCATTTACTAGTATAAAAAAATGTCCTTTTATATTAAGTAGTAGCTTTTTTCTAGTAAGTAGTAGTTTTTGTGTTTAAGTAGTATACATACATACGTATAACTTGAAGTCACTCTACATACATAATGAAACGCTGTTAATTAACATAAGCTAGCTGTAAGTCTTTACTTTGTGCTCTTGCCTTCTCCTTTTGTCAAAAATAGAATTACTCTCATTTGGATCATTGAACTTGGTGGTGTTTTTTTTTCAATCCGTAGCAGCCTAGCTTATTGTCACTTTCCGCGAAGTTCCATTAAAAAAGAGCAACAATTAAATTGCTTATTTAATTAACGTACTACAAGCCCGTATTATTTTAATTTTCGGTTTTGAAATTCGTTCATGGCGCCCGAGCAGGGACTATCGGAAAGTGTCTTTTGAACTTGTTGCGTATATAAGTTTAAAACATTTTATAATTAAATAAAAATTTTAAAATTGCTTGGCTGCTCGCGGTATCACCCCAGTTCCATTTGCCGCGTTCACAATACATTGAGTATTGCATTTTTGGTGCGGCTAATCTTCGCCTGAGAGTGACCTGTGGCTGGAATTAACCAACCATAATAATCAAGCTCATTTGGATTATTTTGGAGTGTCTTGCAACCCAATGGACATTGACTTGGATTCTAGGGAAGTGGATTCGTCTGATGAACAGGTAACAGTGCCAAAACAAAAGAACATTTAAAAGTAGACTTGAAGCATTGGCAGCTCAAGTACTTGCATTTTTTGTATTGGCATTGAGATATCATATCTTATTAAAAAGTGTGAAAACAACTCGAAGCAAAAAAAAAAAAAAAAAAATCTGAGCTAATCGAAATATCTAAAATTAAATTAAAACACAAGAGTATTCATTTAAACAAATTAAAATCATCTCGCTTGCCAAAAAAGTTTAAATCAACCCTCGCATATACCAAAACGGAATAAGCGGACAGTTAGGTTCAACAAGTGGCGGCAAAAAATTCTCTCTCTTTCGTTCGCATGTTTCTACCTTACTTTTGATCCGACCGCTTGCTATACCTTGTTTTCCTTTGCTGCGTTCCGATATTTCACTCTCTGTGCATTAGATGCTCAGGGCTTCCTTTGTTGACATCGCAATTTACTGCAATTTGCCGCTCTTCTGTTCTTCTCTCACTTCAAAGTAATAAACCGGAACAAAAACGTTTAAGTTTTTTTTGTGTTCGCTTTAATAATTGGTGCAGACTAAAAGCAGCAGGGGTGTTCACTTAATATAACTTATAAAATTTTGCTTTGAACAATATTACAAATTAAAATAAAAACAACAAAACAAACAACAAATTATTATTATTTGAAAACATATTTAAAATTTGGCTTATACCATAAAAAATTTCTATCATGAGTAAAAACGAATCTATAGACCAGAAGTCGACTGTTGTCGAAAAAGGCTCAAAAGGCAAAGACCCCGACTGCGGCAGCACGAAGCTGAAAAAGCTGTTTGTTCGCTTAGACAAGGTAACAGAGGACATTTCCCGCATAAAACATAAATTTGAATCTGGCTCTATATCAAAAAATCAGTTTGAACTGCAGTGCCGATTAGATATGTTAAATTCCTATATTGAAAAGGCAATGGGTTTGCAATCAGAAATTGATTTTTTGGATCCTGAAAATGATAATCGATCCGGTTTCGAAGAAATTTGTGTAACAACTAAAGCATTATTTATGTCAGCTCTAGCTCCAAGTGGTAATAAATCACAAGCCCAAAATGCGCCAAGCTATATTAGCCACCATTCAAATTTACCAAAACTGAAACTACCTACATTTAGTGGGAAGCATGCTGAATTTAAGGAACTTATCAGTTTATTTGAAAGTTTGGTAGATTCAGATAATTCAATCTCGGACATTGAAAAATTTAATCATTTAATTTCATGTCTTTCAGATGAAGCGTTAGGTACAGTACAAGCATACCAAATGTCAGCAGCAAATTATCCAAAAGCATTAGCAAGTTTGCACCGTGTTTACGACAATAAATGCCTTATTTTTTTCGATACACTCGCTCAGCTGTTTGACATTCCTCCTGTGACTAAGCCATCTGCATCCGCATTGAGGTCAATAATTGATAAGGTTTCGGCAATTTTTGAGTCGCTTTTGTCGTTGGGTAATGAAAAGGATGTAGCCAATGCAATGATCATTCATCTCGTTCTATCTAAGGTAGATTATATTACAAAATCAAAATATGAAGAGCAACTTGATTATGATGTTTTGCCCAAGTGGTCTGACTGCGTTATAAATCTCAATAGGCGATATCAACATCTGACTGCAGAGGAATCCTCAAGAGCCAGAGTTGAACCAAAACCTGAGATCCCAATTAGAAAACCCACAAAGTCATCATTTGCCTGTTCCAAATCTACAAGTTCAGTTGATCCGAGTTGTCTGTATTGCAACTCTAACCATAGTATTGTCAACTGTCAAGGGTTTGCAGCAATGCCTGTTCTGGAACGGTTTGAATTCTCCAAGGGAAAAGGGTTATGTATAAACTGTCTTCATCAGGGACATAAAACCTCAATGTGCACATACTCTAAGTGCGGAGTTTGCTCTAAATCGCATCACACCTTATTGCACAGGTATATAGCTCAGAATCAGTCCCATAGTCAACAGACTGAGCCAGTTCTTAGCGCTCAAGTAAATCACATTGCCAGTGATAATGAGCAATCCATACTTGCTACAGCTGTAGTCAAAGTACATGATAGGTTCGGACAGGTTCATTTCGCCAGAGCTTTATTAGATGGAGGCTCTCAAGCTAATTTTATTACAGAGAGCTTTGCACAAACCCTTCGGCTCTCAAGAACCAATAGTAGCTTGACTGTGTCAGTATTAGGCAAGTCAAATTTAGTAGCCAAAGGTGAAGTCAATGCTACAGTGCACTCTCGAGTAAATAACTACCAGTTTAGTGCAGATTTTTGGGTTCTCGTTCCCACAAACCTCAGAAGATAGATTTGTTAATTGGAGTTGATCACTTCTTTGAGATGCTGTGTTCGGGACAAATTAAATTATCTGAAGATGCACCTGTACTCCAAAAAACACTATTAGGATGGGTAGTAGCGGGTCGATGGAAACAATTAAACACTCACCCGGTATCTTGTGCCATGATTGCTACTTCAGAACATGGTACATTAGAAGCTCTTGTAGGAAGACTTTGGGAGGTAGAAGAAATGCCGAAATTATGTTCAAATGTTAAATATTCAGCTGAGCAACTTGCATGTGAGGATCATTTTAAGAAAAACATACGCCAGTTGTCCTCAGGTAGATTGGAGGTTAGTTTGCCATTTAAAATTGACCCGTTTGGTTTGGGGTCTTCATTTGATGCAGCTAAGCGTCGATTTTTATCATTAGAGCGTAGAGTGTCTAAAGACTCTACACTCTATTCAATGTACACTCAATTTATGAAAGAGTATCTTGAGTTAGGCCACATGTCAGCTACAAATAATCAGATTCCACCAGGACCACATTATTTCATACCACATCAGTGTGTCCTGAGGCCTGATAGTAGTACCACCAAACTTCGAGTTGTTTTTGATGCCTCGTGCAAGACAACATCACAGAAATCATTAAATGATATGCTTATGGTGGGTCCTACTATTCAGAGGGAACTAATTTTGTCTTTAATTCGGTTTCGTTTGAATCGGTATGCACTGACAGCCGATGTAGAAAAAATGTATAGACAAGTAATGGTGGCTGAAAAAGATCGCAACTTTCAACTCGTTTTGTGGCGAGAAAAACCAACTGATGATTTGCAAGTCTTTCGGTTAAATACCGTAACTTATGGCACATCAGCAGCTCCATTCTTGGCAATACGATCCTTGCAAGAACTTGGTTTTCGCCATAAGGATTCGCATGCCACTGGAGCTGAAGTGATTTGCAATGACTTTTATGTGGATGACATGCTCACAGGTGCTGACGACCTTGACACACTAAATTTAATATGTAAACAAGTGTCGGAAGTCTTAGCTTCAGGCGGACTAAAATTAGCAAAGTGGTTTTCTAACCATCCACAATTATCAAAAGGAAATCAATGTGAAAAATCCTTTTACTTCAATGATGCCGATTCTACCAAGACCTTAGGAATGACGTGGATTCCAAAAGGTGATATATTTCGATATCGCTTTGACAAACAATTTCAGGATATAATTCCTACAAAGCGCACAATACTTTCGATCAGTGCTTGTTTGTTCGATCCACTTGGACTATTGAGTCCAATAAGCGTCACCGCAAAAATGTTACTGCAAGAAATATGGCAGTTGAAATTAGATTGGGATGAGTCTATCCCCATGTCGTTGACTACAAGTTGGTCAAATTTCACGCAAAATTTGCAGGACATTCATACTATTGAAGTACCAAGATACACTTATGCTAGTGGATCCTCAAGAGTTCAGATTCATGGATTTGCAGACGCATCCAGCCACGCTTATGGTTGTTGTTTATATGTTCGAGCACTTTATAAAGGAAAAATTCAATGCCAGCTGCTCGCAGCTAAGGCAAAGGTAGCTCCATTAAAAACAAAAACAATTCCAAGGCTTGAATTATGTGCGGCCACAATGTTGGCTCAATTTTGGTCTTCAATAAAACATGTACTTGACCATTGTAGAATCGAGAGTGTGCATTTTTGGACAGATTCTGAAATCACACTACATTGGATAAATACTTCGCCATCCATGCTTGCAACTTTCGTAGCCAATCGTATTGCTACAATTCAAGAATTGTCTCAGAAAATATCCTGGCAACATGTACCAACTAAATTTAATCCAGCAGATATTGCATCTCGCGGATGTACTATTCAGGAACTGAAGGATTCTCTTTGGTTCAATGGACCCTACTTTTTATTAGAAAATGAAGAACATTGGCCCAAAAATAATCATATAGCGATTCCAGCTGACATGTTAAATTTCGAATTTAAGAAAACTGCAAATGTCTTTATTGCCACTGGAGAAAACCTTTTGGTAAAATGGATAAGTCGCATTGGGTCGTATACAAAGCTAACTCGTAGTCTCGCTTATATGTATAAATTTCTAAATTTGTGTAAAACACAGAAACGATCGAAACAATTAAGTTCCGATGAGCTGCATTTCGCTTCGTTAAAATTATTTGAAATTATTCAAAGAAACGAGTATGTAAATGAATATGACAGGATTAAGAAAGCCAAACCCCTGCAGCCTGGTTTACAGGCATTAACTCCCTTCGTCCAAAAATTCTCTAAAGGTAAAAGACGCTTTTCTTTAATCAGAGTAGGTGGCAGACTTTTAAATGCTCCATTGCCACACAACACTAAATTTCCGATTTTATTGCCAAACAAAAATCATTTGGTTGAAATATATCTTCGACATTTACATCTAAAAAATTACCATGCCGGTCCAAAAACAATGCTCAGTCTGCTTCGACAAGAGATTTGGATCGTAAATGCTCGAAGAGAATGCACTCAAATAGTTCGGAGATGCATTCATTGTTTTCGATATAAGCCAAAATTATTAGGCCAAATAATGGGTGATCTACCCACAGACAGATTTTCCGCAGTGCGTCCCTTTTATATCTGTGGAGTTGATTTTTGTGGACCGATAAACATTTCATTACGAATTCGTGGCCGGCCACCTATTAAAATGTATATAGCAATATTCGTATGTTTTGCTTCGAAGGCTGTTCACATTGAGTTGGTTACTGATTTATCCACTAATTGTTTTATTATTGCCCTTAGAAGTTTCATCGCAAGACGTGGCGTTCCGCGGAGGATATATTCCGACAACGCGACGAATTTTCTAGGAGCCAGGAACCAGCTCCAGGACCTTCTGAAGGCATTCGAGGAGCAGAGGTCTCAACTGCAGTCGTTCGCAGCGGAAACCGGGATGGACTGGCAGTTCATACCCCCCCCGCGCCCCGCACTTCGGAGGACTTTGGGAAGCAGCGGTGAAGTCGGCGAAGGGTCTGCTGCTGCGGCAAATAGGGAGACGCCTCCCTCACAGAGGCAGAGGTCCGCACACACTTGGCAGAGGTCGAGGCAATCCTCAACTCGCGTCCGTTGACGCCATGCAGCGCAGACCCCAACGATGGAGAAGCCCTAACACCAGGGCACCTGCTCATAGGCCAAGCCCTGCGTTCGCTGCCGCAAGGGTCCGAGCGCGACGAGCAGATCAAAGGGTGGCAGTATACGCGCAGGTGGCAGCTGCTGTCAATGCTCAGACAGCGGTTCTGGCAAGCGTGGTCCAGGGACTACATCCTGGAGCTGCAAGGCAAGGCCAAGTGGCAGGTCGAGGCGACCAATCTCGAGGTCGGCGCATTGGTCATTGTGCACGACGACAATACTCCACCCCAGCATTGGATTACCGGCAGGGTCAACGCGACCATAAAAGGAGCGGATGGCAAGGTTCGAGTGGCCGAGGTGAAAACGGCAACCGGCGTTTTTAAAAGGCCAATCCATAAGTTGGCGGTTTTGCCAATTATTTGATTTAAGTTACTAGCAATCGGTGTTTCAATTATGAATTGTTTTTTTTTGAAGTTTAGTCCTTCAACGTGGCCGGAATGTTGGATCCGAGTCATTTACTAGTATAAAAAAATGTACTTTTATATTAAGTAGTAGTTTTTTTTTAGTAAGTAGTAGTTTTTGTGTTTAAGTAGTATACATACATACGTATAACTTGAAGTCACTCTACATACATAATGAAACGCTGTTAATTAACATAAGCTAGCTGTAAGTCTTTACTTTGTGCTCTTGCCTTCTCCTTTTGTCAAAAATAGAATTACTCTCATTTGGTTCATTGAACTTGGTGGTGTTTTTTTTCAATCCGTAGCAGCCTAGCTTATTGTCACTTTCCGCGAAGTTCCATTAAAGAAGAGCAACAATTAAATTGCTTATTTAATTAACGTACTACAAGCCCGTATTATTTTAATTTTCGGTTTTGAAATTCGTTCAGAAGCTGTTTCACCCCCTCGGCTTATTAAGTCATTCGAGGCAAGAACCTACTACAGGAGGTATGGCTTAATAAGTTGGAATGGAATGGGTCTATTCCACAGCAGTTGGAAACAGAAGTTGCAGAAGATGGTCTAAGGGCCACAGAACCACTGAGACAGTGCTGTCAAAACTAAACCTCAGAAGTTTAATTTCAAGAGGTTGTTAATTTTACGACTTGAAGGAGTCAATCTGGTTTGTGTGGACCTACGTTTTTAAAGAACGAAGATGAAGTTAATCCGATAATCCGCACCTAGAGCTGTCAAGGGAGATGGAGCTGGAGAACCCGAGGATACTGTCCAGGATTGCTGACCGCCGCCTCTGACTAATCACATTGCAGATCAAGCGTACGTCATCGTCCTAGAAAATTATCGTTGAGGCAGTTAATCGGATCATGCCCAAAAAGTTTACAGGCGTGGATGGAATTTAAGAAGAGTTCGTCAAGGGATTGCAGCTTGGCCCCTGTCTACAGAGCTAATGTCGCAAGATTTGCATCACAACAACATTTTCATGTTGGCCCACAAGCACTTGTAGAGTCTCCTTCAGCAGCGTATTTGGATTGTTAACGTTCCAGAGGTCTGCAGTCAGATCAGTATTGTTCATACATTTCCATGTCTTTAAATTCAAACTGCGACAACTGGCCCAAATAATGGGAAATTATCCGCCAGTGTACATGCAGACTTATAAGCCCCCTTATAACTCCTACATAGCGCTGTTCATTTTACTCCACCGAGGCAGTTTATTTAGAGCCGTTGCTGCTGTGGAGACTGAAGAGTCTTTACAGTCGGCCTCAGTGACGGAGTCTTTTTATTATGTTTCCAAAGGTTTGTTGGTCGCGGAGGATGTCCGTAGATTGTGCGACCTTGGACTGCGGTGATTTATAGATTCAGCAGGATCTTCGCACGAGGACAATTAGTCAGCACCCCTCGCAGAGACATAACCGTATCTATTGGCCTGATGGGCGAACGGCCCAAAACGTGGAGAGAATATCCGCATCCATAAATATCAAGTCGGCACGAATCAGATTGCCAAAACTGAGGTCATGCCTGTATTCCCCTTACTGTCTCTAGACGGCTGAAGGCAGATGTTTGTCTTTAAGCAATCAAACACACGCTTTTAGGTCTATATAGAAATTGGCTTATTGAACACAGGAGCCTATTTGCTGTTTTCGAGCTAGAATTTGCAGCCACCCGATTTTTTTCGCTAGTTAAGATATAAGATAAACTAATTTAATTTTTCAAGTAGCTACTAAATACGTACTGCTTTTATACAAGTCCACGGATTCACTGCTCGATAATGGGCTCAAAAAAACCTGGTATTATCAATTTTAACTTCCATCAAGGTAAACAATTGAAGATAATATCTAGCTAAGCAACGGTTTTTTGAGAATTTTTCAGTTAGCATCAGGTAAATAAATATCTAATATATAAATGCACTGTTTAGATAAGAAACGATACTTAAAGAATGTTAGATGCAGCTAGGACGGGCTGAGCACAAACGTGGTCGATTTTTATATTGTTCCATCAACTTAAGACGTTGCTCGTCGACAGCTTAGCGATCAGCGATTTTTTGAGAATTTTTCAGTTAGCATCAGGTATAATATCTACTATATACTTCTAATCCAATTTTAGATAGAAATGATACCAATCAAGAAGCCAGTGACGCTAAGCGATATATGAAGCGTGTGGCACCAATTGTCCCGTTGCTCAAACGGCACTTTCTTGGTAGAGGTGGTCCAAGGACCACAATCTCCAGAATGCGCGCATTGGGCCAAAGGCGAGGCCAGTCCTCAGGAAGGGGCGGTCGTTCCGGTGCACGACGACAACACACCCCTTCAGCAATGGATAACCGGGCGCGTTTTACGGATGCAGGAGGCATTAAGGTCAGAGTGGCACGAGCAAAGGACGGCAACAGCCAGTGTTAAGACCGGAGCTCTTCAACTGGGGCCGGAATTTGTTAGAGCAGCATATGAATTGATAGTGAATTGTAATAATATTTATATTTCTAGTTATATTGTTCATATTGAGTTGGATGGTTAAATGAAGTTAATTGTAGTTTAAAGTAATTTGTTAGCGTTAAGTATTTGAAGTATAAGACAATGAAGTTGTGTATTTAAGAGCGCCAAGAAGGCATTTAGTATAAGCAGGCTCACTTTATTTGAGCTTGAGCGATCGGCAATTGCCGACGGCAAATTCGAGAGTGCGTGGCCAAGCTGTGGTCACCGCTCCAAACAGTTTGAATTTCGTTATCGTTTGTCAAGCAACTTAGCGTGCCATCAGCAGCAATAAATTGTTATTGTTAACCGAATTCACCGCGTCTCATCTTTTATTAAATTTCGTATTCTCGTTTCGCTAAAAACGCTTAGCGAAATTTTCATTGGCGCTCAAGCAGGGACATCAGTGTTTTTATAAACAATTTAAATTATTGTTTGCTTGTTGGCCGTTGCTTGCGCGTTCGTGTGTGGGTGCAAAACAAATAAATAAAGACATTTAAAACAAAGTTTGCTACTTTGTTGTACGCTGCCAAGCCGGATTTGTTGTCGTCGCTGGACCAAATGGAAAAATCTCGTTCCATGTCTATTGATTCCCTAGACAGTCTCCAGGTATTTCGTGTCAAAAATTGAGCTGAAAGTTTATCGTGTGCTGTCGCTCTGTTCGACATAATATTAAAAACAAATTTTTGAACAGCTCAATTCCTGGCACTTACTAGCACTTGCATGCGAAGTATTCTTGTATATATGTAAGTGTATGTTTGTACATTATTAACTGCTTTTAATACATAAATCGCCTAACAAGCCGCCAAAATATTCTGCGAGCAGCAGACAACTGTACAAAATTACACATATGTACATAGAATAACACAGACATACATACATACATATATTTTTTTCGTTTTTATATACATATATATATACTAACAAGTAATATTCAACTGCATGATTTTTGATATAAAACATAAATAAAGCAAACAAAACGGCAATATTTATTTACATTTTATTTAAACATAAAATTGGTGGTCAAATTGTTTAAATTGTGTGTGTTTTTGTGCAACGCAAATTGTCGCGGTCTTTACATATTTACATATAATCGCGAATTTCGAACATATGTTAATACATAAAGTTATACGCACATACATATTTGCGTTTGCACATACACACCTACATACATATTCTCTTTGCTTGCTTGCGCTCTCAATTTTTCGTTGTTCGTTTTCGATCTCGCTTGCATTCGGCGTCGCTTGCATTTGCCGCCGCTTGCATTTTGTTACCCCGCACCCCGCATATTTTACAGCTGTCTACAAACGTAGTGTCAGCGAACTTTGATTTTATACTCTTCTCGCTTGTTTCGTTTGTTTGATATACATACCACTTAGAGTGCGTGTGTATATATTCTTTCGTTAGAATTGCTTACCCCGCACCCCGCATTTTACATTGCTGCCTACAAACGTAGTTACAGTAAAGGTTAGCTTGCCTTACTTTGGATCGCTTGGATCACTTTCGTTGTTTGCTCACACAACGCATAGGTTGCGTGTGTGTGTGTAGTAGGCAAGCT
Organism: Zaprionus vittiger; assembly: GCA_018904025.1. Lineage (NCBI taxonomy): Eukaryota > Metazoa > Arthropoda > Insecta > Diptera > Drosophilidae > Zaprionus > Zaprionus vittiger. The sequence continues at coordinate 46,180 of JAEIFQ010001108.1, forward strand.
GGATTTACATAGTCTGCGTCGTTGCGAGGGTAGCTCACAAAGTTGTGAGATTGTTTTCATTGTTGAGTAATTAATTAATTCTTTTAAAGCAACATGTGTGAGTCTGAAAAGACTGGTGAAAAGCCATAAGTCAGCAAAACAGCTGCAAAATTATCGCTATGTTTGCAAAGATTTGATAAGGTTAGCGCTGACATCTCCCGTATGCAAACAACGATTAAATCAAAGACCATTTCGTCTGATAAAACAGAGTTAGCGTGCCGTTTAGAACTTCTAGACGGTTATATTGAAAAGGCGATGAATTTACAGGCTGAGTTAGATAATTTAAACCCTCAGAATGACACTAGAGGGCCATTAGAAGATTTGTGCGTCATCACAAAGGCGTTATATATAAATGCATCTAAGGCAATGCCAGAGCCAATAATTGAGCACAATTGCTCCATAGTTTCGAGCCAGCGATCCCAACTGCCGAAAATGCGTTTGCCCAGATTTAGTGGCAAACATTCGGAATACAAAAATTTTATCTGCCTGTTTGAAAGTTTGGTCGACAATGACAATTCCTTCTCAAACGTCGAAAAGTTCAACCATTTATTTTCCAGTTTGTTTGATGAAGCATTGGGGGTAGTTAAGCCATATCAATTAACGGATTGTAACTATCCAAAGGCCCTCGCTAGTCTCAAGGCAGTATATGACAACAAATGTCTTATATTCTTTGATACTGTTTCGCAATTGTTTGACATACCTAGCATGACAAAACCATCTGCATCGAGTTTGAGATCGATCATAGACACGGTGTCTGCTATTTATGCTTCGTTGTCGTCGTTAGGAAACGACAGAGACATTGCTTATGCAATGACAATTCACATGGTCATGGCAAAGGTAGACCATGGTACCAAATCTCGTTTTGAAGAGCAGCGTGACTATGATACGCTGCCATCCCGGGAAGATTGTGCTAGACAACTGAATAAAAGATATCAGTATTTGTCAACAGAGGAGTCAACTCGTGACGAAAAAAAGTCGCGAATTGACGCCAAGAGGCCCCATCAGGGTAAGTCGTCCTTTGCTATTTCTGATGGAGGGCGTCCATCAACGTCTGCATGTGTTTTTTGCAAGTCTGAAATGCAAAATATCTCTTCGTGTCCATCGTTTTCTGCAATTTCAGTTATGCAGCGTTTTGATTATGTCAAAGCACAAAAGTTGTGCCTAAATTGTTTGGTTGTTCGGCATACAGTCTCTAAATCTAAGGCGCCAAAGTGTAGAGTTTGTTCAAGGCCTCACCACTCCTTGCTTCACAGGTATACTACTCCTGATCAAGGTGAGGTATCTACACATCAAGCAACTGTGGCAGACGTGCATTTGGGCCATATGTCAAATAATGCACAAATTGTTCTCGCCACTGCTGTCGTTAATGTTAAAGACAGATTTGGTCAGTTGCATTCTGCACGAGCCTTGCTCGACAGTGGTTCCCAAATTTGATATCAGAGAGTATGGGCCAGATGTTATGGCTCAAGCGGGAGCCAACATCTTTAGCTATTTCGATGGTTGGAGGTGCATCAATAGATAGAAAAAACAAGATATGTGCTTCTATTCAGTCGCGCATAAATTCCCACAATTTTTCGGCTGACTGTTGGGTGATGAAATCCATTTCAACAACACAGCCAGGACAGTCCATGAGTATTTCAAATTGGAAAATACCGAAAAACATAAAGCTGGCAGATTCAGATTTTTATAGGCCAGCTAAGGTGGACATTCTGTTGGGAGCAGAATTATTTTATGAATTGTTGTGCGTTGGGCAAATAAAACTGGGTTCCGAACTTCCAACAATGCAAAAAACGCTGCTAGGATGGATAGTAGCAGGCAAATATACTGGACAAGTGCCCAGGCATCAGTTCAGTGGGTGGTTAGTAGCCCAAACTAATTGTTCTCTCGACTCGTTAGTTAACCGTTTCTGGGAATTGGATCAATGTCCGTTCGAGTCGAAGGCTGGTCGCCAAACAGCTGAACAGCAAGCTTGTGAACTGTTCTTCAAGAAAACTGTAAAGTTATCTTCTGGTCGATTCCAAGTGGATCTCCCTTTCAAGACCGATCCTAAAGTTCTTGGCATATCCTTTCAAACTGCTGAAAGGCGTTTTTTGCAACTTGAGCGTAAATTATCGAAGGATGCAGTTCTTGAAGCATGTACCATGACTTCATGAAAGAATATTTGGATTTGGGACATATGTCCATTCTGAAGTCAACTCCTCTAGGACAGCATTATTATATTCCTCATCAATGCATTCTTTGGCCTGAAAGTTCCTTCACCAAGCTTCGTGTAGTTTTCGACGCTTCTAGGAAGACGTCAACAGCTGTTTCTCTAAACGAAACACTGATGGTGGGGCCGACAATTCAGAGGGAGCTATATTCAACCCTGATTAACTTCTGGTTGAATAAGTATGCCGTAAGGCAGATTAATATTTCTGAAAAAGACAGAAATTTCCAACTAATTTTGTGGAGAGAAAATACTTCACAAAATATTCAAGCATACCGACTTAATACAGTCACATATGAAACAGCTTCTGCACCCTTTCTGGCGATATTCTGCTTGTTTGAGCTGGCCAACATGCACGCCCAATCACATCCTATTGGATCAGATGTGATTAAAACGTGTTTCTATGTCGATGATATGTTGGCAGGTGCAGATAGTGTTAAAGAACTTAACGCTATTTGCAATCAAGTTCAGACAATATTAGAATCAGGAGGTTTTCCACTTGCCAAGTGGGCAACCAACTGCAGTAATCAGTAATCAGTAAATCAAAAGCTGGTGACGAAGTGACTCTGAAGATTGATGAGCAGAGTTCCGTCAAAACTCTTGGGATGCGCTGGGCACCTCAAGAGGATATATTTAAATATTATCTCGACGTGGACAGCTTTGTTTCGGATAGGCCAACGAAACGGAACATATTGTCTGCAGCGTCTCGTTTATTTGACCCTCTTGGGCTGCTATGTCCAATTGTTACCGAGGCCAAAATGTTGTTGCAGGAATTGTGGAGACTTAAAATAGACTGGGATGAAGCCATTCCAATGAGCCTTCACACGACATGGAATAGGTTTACCATGACGTTGCGCGATTTACACAAAATTCGCATTCCTCGATACGTATGTCTTAATACGTATCAAAAGGTTCAAATACATGGCTTTGTTGATGCATCCAGTCATGCGTACGGTTGTTGCATCTACGTGCGAACATGCAGCAACCGAGACGTTGGCACTACATTGTTTACTGCAAAGTCTAGGGTAGCTCCACTAAACGTGAAGACAATACCCCGATTAGAGTTGTGCGCAGCACTCTTGTTGGTTAAGCTGTGGCACTAAATTGCGACAACTCTAACCAAATTTAGTATTGAAAGTTTGAATTTCTGGTAGGATTCACAGGTTGTGTTATACTGGCTTAAACGCGACTCTTGCCCATTGGGCACATTTGTGGCAAATAGAGTTGCAGAAATTCAGGAGTTGTCGAATGGTATTGTGTGGCGTCATGTTCCAACAGATGCTAATCCGGCGGATTTAGTATCGAGAGGAACCGATATAGATGAGATTGTTAGCTCGTTATGGTTTGATGGGCCAGGTTTTTTGAAGTTGGAGAAAGACCAATGGCCTTAGCTTTACCAGATTGAGATAGCGTCGGAAATCAAAACTTCAGAAGATAAAAAATGTGCTATTGTATGTACATTAGCAGAAGTTGAGCCAAATTGTTTTATAGAACTCATAGATCGTCGCCCCAGCTTTCCTAAAGTAATTCGCATAATGGCTTATGTGCTTCGATTTTGTCACAAGGGGCTCAGGACAGATTCGCTCGTTGTGTCGGCATCAGAAAGAAATATGTCAGTTCTAAAACTGATTGCCATTGTCCAACGCACTTCGTTCGAGAGCGAATTCGAATTACTGAAAAAATCAGCAGTTCTAGCACCAATGCTGCAGTCATTGAATCCATTTATTGAAAAATTTGAGAAAAATGGAGTACAATTTGAGCTCATTAGAGTAGGAGGACGTTTGTTACACGGGCCTCTCTCTTACGATGCTAAGTTTCCGTTGCTAATGACAAAGAGTTCAGAATTTATTCAACTCTTTGTCAGATATTTACACCGTTTGCACTACCACGCGGGTTCAAAAGTTCTAGTTGGGCTTTTGAGGCAGCAAATTTGGGTAGTAAATGCTCGAAGTTTATGCACTGCAGTTGTTCGAAATTGCGTACACTGCTTTCGGTATAAACCAAAATTGTTGGGGCAAATAATGGGAAATTTGCCTGCTGATCGCCTTCGAGAAGGTCGGCCATTTAGAGTATGTGGAGTAGACCTCTGTGGGCCGTTCTATGTCAGCTATAGGATAAGGGGTAGACCACCTGTAAAAATGTATGTTGCCGTTTTTGTTTGTTTTGCCTCAAAAGCAGTCCATTTAGAACTTGTAACCGACTTATCAACTGATGCTTTTTTGAATGTCTTTAAAAGATTGATTGGGAGACGAGGACTGCCGGAGACAATGGTCAGCGACAACGCGACGAATTTTGTGGGAGCGAGCAACGTGCTGAAGGAGCTGCAGACGGCGTTCAACAGCAGCAAGGACACTCTGATGGATTACGGAGCGGATAGAGGGGTGCAGTGGAAATTTATTCCCCCCCCGCGTGCCGCACTTCGGAGGACTTTGGGAAGCCGCGGTGAAGTCCGCCAAACACAGGCTTCTGAGAGGAGCGAGCAACGCCAACCTAACACAGGACGAGCTGAGCACGCACCTGGTGGACGTCGAGGCGCTGCTCAACTCCAGGCCGTTGCTCGTGGACGGCAGCGATCCCAGCGATGGAGAGGTGCTGACGCCAGGCCACCTGCTTATAGGACAGCCTTTGTTAGCGCTGCCGTTAAAGTGCGAGCCAGGCGAGACCAACAAGAAGCCTGGACCAGGATATTTGAAGCGGTGGCAACAATTGTCGGTGCTCAAACGGCGCTTTTGGCAGAGGTGGTCCAAGGACTACCTGCACAGTCTCCAGCAGCGCGCGCAATGGGCCAAAGGCGAGGCCAACCTCCAGGAAGGGGCGGTCGTTCTAGTGCACGACGACAACACACCCCCTCAGCAATGGACGTGTAACGCGCACAATTCAAGGGGAGGACGGCAAGGTCAGAGTGGCAGAGCTAAGGACGGCAACAGCCAGTGTTAGAAGACCGGAGCTCTTCAACGGGGCCGGAATGTTAGAGCAGCATATGAATTTATAGTGAATTGTAATAATATTTATATTTCTAGTTATATTTTTCATATTGAAATTGGATGGTTAAATGAAGTTAATTGTAGTTTAAAGTAATTTGTTAGCGTTAAGTATTTGAAGTATAAGACAATGAAGTTGTGTATTTAAGAGCGCCAAGAAGGCATTTAGTATAAGCAGGCTCTCTTTATTTGGTCTTGAGCGATCGGCAATTGCCGACGGTAAATTCGAGAGTGCGTGGCCAAGCTGTGGTCACCGCTCCAAACAGTTTGAATTTCGTTATCGTTTGTCAAGCAACTTAGCGTGCCATCAGCAGCAATAAATTGTTATTATTAACCGAATTCACCGCGTCTCATCTTTTATTTAATTTTCGTATTCTCGTTTCGCTAGAAACGCTTATCAAATTTTTCAGCATTTTTTTTCCGCTTCCCTAAGCCAATATCAGAACCACATTGGATCTGAACCCCTCATAGGCGAGGCTAAAGCCATTACAGCTTTTATAGTGCCAGGGCGGCCACTATATCAATTTACAGTGATGCCGTTTGGTCTCTGTAATGCTCCACAGACTATGTGCCGGTTAGTCGATGAATTGATCCCTGCAGACTTGAAAACATTTGTTTTTGCGTTACAGACGTTAAATATCTGGGACACATAACAGGAAATGGTGGTATCGCGGCTGATCCTAACAAAGTTGAGGCAATAAAAACATGGCCATCCCCTAAGACGATCAAACAAGTGAGAAGCTTTTTAGGCCTGGTTGGATGGTATCGGAGATTCATCAGTAAGTTCTCTGAACTAGTCTTCCAGATAACCGAAGTCCTATCAATTAAAAAGATTTTTTTTATAGAAAGACGCAGCGGAGATTACTTTCCAAAATATGAAGAATGTAATCACATCGGCACCGGTCCTTCAAAACCCGGATTTCTCTAAGAAATTCTTTGTACATTGCGACGCAAGCGATTGTGTTGAACGCCCCGTGGCATTTAAAAAAAAAATTAAATACGGCACAACGTAATTATAGCGTTGCCGAACGTGATTGCTTGGCGGGTGTGTTGGCAATTGAAAAGATTAGGTTTTATTTGGAGCTTCAAGAATTTGGGCTCATAATCGGCGTAACTTTTATTGGCCAGGCATGGTGTCACTGGTGCGGTCGTGTGTTCGGGCTTTTGGTGTGTATAAGTCCACTAAGGTACCAAATCAATCCTTAAAGCCTCCTATGGGTAAGTCAGCCATATCTGACAGGCCATTTGAACTCTTGTATGTAGATATTTTAGGTCCCTATCAGAATAGCAAACTATACGACCCCTATAAAAGAATTTCTTCAAGATCATATATTTTTGACATAAGGACTACCGCGCTGCATTATAAGTGACAAATGAATTCAATTTAAATCGTCTGATTTCAATGCTTGGTTGACTTCATTGGGAGTGAAGAATATTTATACGGCTCTATATTCTCCCCAATCAAATGCCTCAGAAAAGGTTAATAGATCCTTAATTGCAGGCATTAGAGCCTTTCTTTTGGTAAATCACACCGAATGGGATCTGCACATTCACGCAATAAGTTGTGCATTGCGAAATGCTCACCATCAGAGCATTGGCTGTTCTCCGTATTTTGTCTTATACGGATTTGATATGGCAACTCATGGTAAACATTACAACCTATTGAAGAATTTTCAGCTGTTAGGCGAATCTCAGAATATATTTTGGCCAGAGCAGATCAGCTAAATTTGATACGAAAAGAACTTAAGGCAAATTTTGCTAAAGCCTACGATGAAAATGAAAGGCAATACAATCTCAGAAAAAGAGAAATATCATTCAAGGTCGGTCAGGAGGTATTTCGTCGTAATTTCTCGCACAGTAATTTTTCTAAACAAATAAATGCCAAGTTAAATCCAGAATAGTTGAAGTCACGCGTAAAAGCGAAGCTTGGGAGTTAATATTTTGTCTTAGACCCCCTAATGGGACGAGAACTTGGTACTTATCATGCCAAAGATATCAAACAATGATAAACTGTTACATTTCAGCGAAAAATCAGGTCTTCTGTTTTCAAGCCATTTCCCGACCTAAACGACTTACAAATGGCTTGTGGTGTAATGTACAGCCCTTCCAATGGTATAAAAAAAACCGATTTTTTTTCGCTTAAAACGAAAAACGATAAATTTTAATTTTAATTTTTTGAGAAAAATAGAATAATCCAAAAACCGTTACTATCTTGATAATTCTGAGTCATTATCAGATAACTCCAATTAAACTCTAAATGGTTGAAAGCTCCAATTAGAACTTTGAGCTGCATGGTAGTTTTGCACTGCTCGAGAGACATTTACTCACTAATAGAGTTCTTTTCTCTTTTGGTACTCGCAAAGAACAGATGTGGAGTCAGAAAACGAACTGCACACTCGCCAGATCTTGAAAAATCTTGGCGAGCAGCGAATGCATAACGTTGCTGACTCTCCCTGCCAATGCTGGGAGAAGAAAAAATATAACCTCTACATCTGTACTTACATCTATAATATACATATATACATCAACACCTATACAACAATATATCTACAAACTATATCAAGAACAGTGCAACTACAAAACAAATATAATTAAAGAATTTATACAAAATGCAATATACATAAAAAATAGTGATGCACAAAATTACATATTTCCATACACATACATCCACACAATTATACATTATCAATTAATTAGCATTTAAAAAAATTAAAAATCATTCAGAATGAAAAAAACAAAAGTAGCATTAATATAAATAACAAACCAGTAATAAAAGCAACAGTCGCGCGGCACGCGACAGTGGGATACCCTTCGACCCGTTATCTAGTGTAGTTAATTTGTTAAATTCATACACATACACATAAGCACATGCTTGAAAATTATTCCCGACAGATGGAGCTCGCGCTTCGCGCTCGCCATCCGGACATCCGGACAGACAGACGGACATGGCTCAATCGACTCGGCTAGTGATCCTGAGCAAGAATATATATACTTTATGGGATCTGCCACGCCTCCTTCTGCCTGTTACATACATTTGCACAAAGTTAGTATACCCTTATGTAAGGTTAAACATGTTAAATTTGTTAGTATGATGGAATTGCATTGAATATGTTTACTTTTAGTTTGAGTTTGTAAAGGTAGACATACAGCCTTGAGAAGGAGTGTTGTTTATACCCTTCGACCATTGAAAATGGTCAAAAAAGGGTATACTAACTTTCTGCAAATGTATGTAACAGGCAGAAGGAGGCGTGGCAGACCCCATAAAGTATATATATTCTTGATCAGGATAACTAGCCGAGTCGATTGAGCCATGTCTGTCTGTCTGTCCGGATGTCCGGATGTCCGGATGTATGGATGACCATATGAACACACAGATCTGAGCTATTATAAGAGCTAGAGACACCAAATTTGGCATGAAGGTTTCTGTGTACCAGGCGCAGATGAAGTTTATTCCAAATGTTGGGTGCCACGCCCACCGCCCCCGCAAATCAATAATTTAATTTTTGAACTCAATTTGTAAGCGTTCTATTAAAGATAAAACTTTCTGACTTTAACATATACTAAGCTGATAGTTATATCTACTTATTCTCTAAATTGCAATCCGATCGGACAATGAACACAAAAGTTATACAAGAAAGTAGGAGCATAAAACCAAGTGCTTGTGTCTACTAACAAGGGAGGAAGGCGAGCGCGAAGCGCGACCGCCATCTATCGAGAATAATTTTAAATCACGTGCATATGTATATGTGTACATACATAGGAACGTAGGTCGAAGGGTATCCCACTGTCGCGTGCCACGCGACTGTTGCTTTTCTTACTGGTTTCTTTATAATTTTCTGATTTGTTGATTATTTTTATTTTAAATTTCTTTCATCGCTAAAATTTTTTTTTTGGGCAATTGCTAATCATTATTTTTATTAGTTATTACTTTTGTGGGAGGCAGGGCATTTTATTTGGCAATATATCATACATGGGTGTATATAATATGTATATATGTGCACAAGTGTAAATTTTTTTTAGTCAATTAAATTAAAATAAATAAATCCCAACAAACCCCCCAATCCGATTGTAAGCTAGCCGCAACTAGGGTCCCAATCGACCAACAATTTACCGAAGATCTCACCACTCAATCAACTATGGATGCCACACAACGTCCGGGACGACGTAACGCTGAGTGACCATGCCCTGATCACCTTCAGCGTCCGACCAAGGGGCACGATACGAAGCCAGCAGAGAAGCGCAACTGGACAATGCTACGAAATTCGATTATGGTATGCTGTCATCCCAAATCGACTCCCTTCAAATTTCAAATGGACATGCAGAATCAATGACAGATGAGCTTTCTGAACTACTGGTAAAAACGTATGATGGAACGATGTCAAAAAAGAGGAAAGCAATGCGTAAGCCTCTAGTCTACTGGTAGAGTGCCTCCTTACAACAGTTAAGGATGGACTGCTTCAAGGTAAGGAAACAGCGCAACGACCCAGAGGAGCATCCCAGCACGCAGATCTACTTGTGGCAATTAAATCCAAGCGCGCAGAGCTCAAGTACGAGATATAAGCTGTTAATCTGTATAGTTCTTCCTTTCATTCATACGCTTTCCTGGATGTGTTCTAAGATTTTGTGCTGATTCACTTCTAAAACCAATTTGGAAAAACTCTTTCCATTTCTCTTCACAAAAGTGGATGTTGTTTATACTGACATCAGCAAAGCAATCGATTTCGTAAATCATAATCTCTTGATTCCGAGCGATAGGCCACGACTATTGGAAGCAACGAAGCAGCTCACAGCCAAAGACTTACAGCTTGTAAGGGACTGCTTAGGGTAATCAGTTGTAAATTAGATTTATGCAAATAAACTTATTGTTCTTAATTGAACTCTAGTTCTTATTGTTTTTTTACTTTTTAACTTGCAAGTAATTAACTTATATACTGATGACGTGAAACTCTGTTTGACGTACAGTGATCTTGTACGTAAGTTCCATCAAACAGATCTTGATTTGCTCTTTGCATACTGCAGGCATAATCTGCTGTATCTTAACTGTTTGAAATGCATTGTTATGTCATTTTACAAAGGTATCACGTCTTTAACTATACATTTGATTTAACTCCGCTGTCAAGAATAACCGAGGTAAATGTTGTAGGTATTCTCTTTGACTCAAATTTGTTCGTTACATTGCACAAACTCTAAATAAGGCATTTCGAGTACTTGGTTTCATAAAAAGATGGGCCCAAGAATTAAAATTACTTTACACTTCTCTTGTTCGACCAATTCTTGAATATGGTTCTTGCCTGTGGTCGCCACAATAGCAGATTAACCAAGATAGAATTGAGTCTGTTTCAAAAGCAATTTCTACTCTGCTTAACCAAATCTGTATTCCTTCTAGTAATTTTTTCCCACTTTTCCTCGACTTTTGTTTCAATAATTATAGTTTGCATGATTCTTTTCGAGTTCTCTGTGCTGACTACAGTAGAGTGTTTAGAATTTTCAACTCCCTTAATTCTGTCAAACTGTCCATCCTTAATTACTTAACACTATATTCCAACAATTAACACTAACCTACCGACCTTATTGAGTTTTACTGGGTTTTGTCCAATCCCTCGCATCAAATGTTGGATCGGTTTCTTTCTTATTATTATCTTAGTTTAAATTTAAAATTTAACATCTAAAATTGTATTTTAATTAAAAATTTTTATTCAATGAAATACCTAGGTGTCCAGATAGACCGCAGACTCACATTCAAGGAGCATGTAAGCTATGCAAGCAGAAAGGCATCACTCACGTCTGCGGCTTTGTCAAGTTGCACAATCGGTGGTAAGGACTATGGCCCTTAGGCTCATTAGAGGGTTCCGGACGATTTCCGAGGATGCAGCTCTAGTCCTGGCAGGCATGCCGCCAGTTGACCTGGAAATCAAGGCTCTTGGCATGACAAGGCAGGACATTACCCGGGAAGTGGCCCACGAGTGGCTGATTGGAGAATGGCAGGCCAGATGGCATTCGTCCGAGCGTGGTAGATGGACATATCAGCTGGTCCCCGACCTATCGGCATGGGCAAAGTGCCAGCATAAAGTCTGTGACTACCACCTGACCCAATTACTCACGGATCATGGCTGTTTCCGATCCTATCTTTTCCGGTTTAAACACGTAGAGTCACCCCTGTGCCTCTTCTGTTCAGACGCGCTAGAAACAGCAGAACACGTCCTGCTGCACTGTTCAAGGTTCCACGCAGAAAGAGAACATCTAGCGGCACTGTCCGCAGACCCTCTCAGTCCAAGAGGCCTTTTGGCAAGCATGCTGGCGGACAAAGGAGCATGAGATATAGGGCATCGCATCATAATTGATATTATGAAGCGGGTCCGAACGGATGAGATTGCCCACAGAACTGGAGACTGAACGTGGGGTGGCGGGTCGAGAATACTACCTCAGCTAGCTTGGCTTGTTGTAAAAGGCGACTAAAGAGTGGAAGGACGTGCGCCCCATGGCCAACACTTAAGGAAGGGAGTGCGAATGGCTTCACACCCTGCTCACTGAAGTCATACCTTGACTGGCAGTCCCGGTGAGCATGTAAAGGGCTGAGGAGCATACGGAGGTTTTTGTTTTAGTACGTAGACATTACTCTATTTGGAGAGTTATGAATCGTGCATGCCACCTACGGACGGTAAGTGGTATCTTTAGAAGATTTTAATTTACCGTAATGCGCTACAAAAAAAAATAAAAAAACATATAAGCAACTAACCCCAACAACAAAAGAACATTGGATACAATAAATACAACCAGCAAAAAAAGCAAAAGCTGCGCGGCTCGCGACAGTGGTATACCCTTCGACCCATGATCTAGTGTAGTTTATTTGTTAAATTCATACACATATGTACATAGGCACATGCTTGAAAATTATTCCCGACAGATGGCGCTCGCGCTTCGCGCTTGCCCGCCTTCCTTGTTAGCTTTTTGGCAGCAAGTTCTATCTCACTGATGGAATTAGGGTTGCTGATCAACAAGTCTGCTTTAAAAGCCACAGAGGCTTTGAAGAATTTCCAATTTATCTTTTTGGGACAAAATGAGTTCTGGCGGATGTCGACTTGGCCAGGAAGGTCGAACCTGATGTGGTGATGGTCTGACAAGGTGGCTTCGTCTGTGACCCGCCAGTTGACAAGCAAACTCACAATAGAATTCTGACTAAGATGAGATCCAGAACCTCTTCCCTAATGGCGTTAATAAAAGTAGGTTTGCTTCCTAACATCTAATTGTGCGGCAGCCACTGCTGCCACGCCGGTGGGGGCCACCGTTGTCACAACCAGAGGGGCGCTGATAGGAAGGGGAATGGTTGGAGATGGAGAAGTGTACAGGGCAGGAGTGGGGGAAGCCCTGAGGGCGGAGTTTTTACGGATAAGTTTAATCCTGAAAAAGCTGTATTTAACATTTCCTTTAAAACTCCATCAAGGTCTTGTATGACTTTTCGTCGACCCTCATCGCGAGGTGCATCGATTTGCCATTAAGGCTGTGGTGTACCACCCGCCACAGCTTCGTTAAGAGGTATTCAATATTTTGGTGACCCAAGTACTCCAAAGTGGCGGCGGGTGGGAGCTTAGCGCTGATAGGGAAGTACTCTCTAATGAAGTGATCTCTCGGGAACTCAGTTTCCTCCAGCAGTTTAATATGAAGAGAGCTAATGGACCTAATATGTCCAACAGCTCCCCTGACCCAGTCGGTAGTGGTACTATCCAGCCGGAGCAGCCATTCATTTCGAGGTATGCAACTAGCGAAACCTGCACTGACAGCTGGTGTGAAGTGTAGCAACACCGCCTTAAGGATGCTAGCTTTCACCGTAGCCAGCTGCTCTGATGAAAGCGGTTTGATATGGTCAGCCGAAGTGAAACCCAGTTTGACGCTGCTTGCTACTTGGCTGTAGAGTGGCTTTGTGGACTCCACATGAAACTGTTTGTGCTTCTTTAAAGACCCTTGGGGTTCGGGGAAGGTGTCGTCAGCGCGCTTCGGTTTGGCCTTGGTTTCCACGGGGGCGGAGTGGCGATTGCAAGAGCCTCTGCTCTGCGAGTGCAGCTTTTAATAGCTTCTTCTCGCGGGTCTTCATTTTCACAAAGGCGTTCCCCGAGTCCAGTCGCAGCGTCTGGATTTGGGAGCCTGCTTCCGGGAGGCCTGAACTCTGAGAGGCTACGGAAGCGTCATCAGCAAAGCTGATCAGGTCACCGTCAGCTTCAGCGACATCACCTGGACGGTCTGCTGCATGCCTGGGAAAGCGACACGTATCCAGAGTCAGCATACTGGAGAAGGGGTTTCCCCCTTTTTTTTTTCCTTAAATTTAACTAAATCGTTTGTTCGGTTTACAAGTGTTTCCTTATTTTATTATTTTTTAAATATATAATTAGTATAAACTGAGCAACGTTTACAATTGTTATAATTAAAAGTAAGATCCACAGTGATTTTATGTCATCTGATCTATTATTTTCAAATTATTGACCACATTGCTCGAGTTGTCTTTGGTGTGACTATCGTCAGATCAAAACCAACCCATTTAAGTATTAGTACTTTTTCTGCCCATCTTACCAAGGTTTTTTTTTTGTTTTACAGAATTTGTTCTCTTTTTGTATTTTTAGAATTATGAATTTCACCTACCTAATGCAATTCGGCTGCTGGAGTAGTGTAATTTTTTAAATTCATACACATATATACACGCTTCACACACAATTCTTACACAGCTCGCGCTTCACGTTTGCACAGGTATTCAGTATAAAAAATTCAGCAAGTCTTGTTGCTTGAAACGACGATTTTGATACTTGTTCTTTAATATTGCATGCAGGTGGTGTACCTGCATATGTATATACATACGTGTGTACGTGGTTGCTTCTACACACATCGATACATTTGTATTTACATTTAAACATACGTATGTATACATACGTACATATACATTGATGCACATATTCGTAGCAACGTGCGATGCAACAATGTCAAGGAAGAAGAAGGCCAAACGTAAGCCTCCTGTTTACTGGTGGAGTTCATCCCTACACCATCTACGGACAGAATGCTTGAAAGCAAGAAGACGTGCGCAACGATCCAGAGGAACCCCTCATCATGCAGAGCTATTGGAATTCTTCAAAGATAAACGCACCGAGTTCAAACACGGGATTGCGGCTGCCAAAGCGAGTGCCTTTAAGGATCTGCTGGAGAGCGTGGACGACGACCCTTGGGGCCTAGCTTACAAGCCCGTAAGCAAAAAGCTTAGCAGGAGGGAAAGTTCTCCTGACGAACCCGACCTACTGTCCAGCATTGTGTACGAACTCTTCCGTAGGCAGACCACCTTATGGCAATCAATAGAAGAATCCCCTGTTTCTCCTTTCCCGGATGTCACCGTGGGCGAAGTCGTTGAGGCAGCTAACAGGATTAAGCCCAACAAGGCTCCAGGCCTGGATGGTATCCCAGGTGTGATCATCAAGGCAGCGGCGCTGGCTAGACCTGAGATCTTCAGGGATACATTCCAGCAGTGCCTACTAGACGGAATGTTCCCTAAGCGGTGGAAAAGCCCAAAACTGGTCCTGCTGCCAAAAGGGAAAGGATCAGCCCATCCTGCAGGCAACTACCGCCCTCTTTGCCTCTTGGACATACTGGGTAAACTATTCGAACGCATTTTGTATGCTCAGATAGAGAGAATAACGGAGAGCCCGAACGGTCTAGGGAGGCAACAGTACGGATTCCGAAAGGGAAGAAGCACGCTAGACGCGGTCTCGGTAGTGAACATTGCGAGGGACGCTCTCAAAGGCGACAGATGGTTAGGAGGCAGGAAGAAGTACTGCGCAATAGTCACTCTGGACGTGAATATCGCCTTCAACACAGCAAGATGGCCTAGATCGCTGTAGGCAGCTACTTTAGGGATAGTACCCTTTGCTACGATACGGCAGCTGGTCCGAGAAAATACGGAGTCACGTCTGGTGTTCCACAAGGATCGGTGCTTGGTCCGATCCTGTGGAACATTATGTACAACGGGATCTTGGGCATCTGCAAACCAGAAGGAGCTGAGCTACATTGTTTTGCGGACGATGTGGCTATCACTGTAGTCGCTAAAACATTGACTGATCTTCAGGACAAGTGCAATGCAACGATCAGATTGTCCATCGCCTGGCTCGAAAAGGTCGGCCTTAAAATCGCAGCGCACAAGACTGAGGCTGTCCTCTTGAGCAGCAGAAAAGCCGTGGAAAACATTCAGGTCTCTATGTGTGATATACAAGTGGTTTCAGCTGCATCGCTGAAATACCTAGGTGTCCATATAGACCGCAGACTCACATTCAAGGAGCATGTAAGCTATGCAAGCAGAAAGGCATCACTCACGTCTGCGGCTTTGTCAAGTTGCACAATCAGTGGTAAGGACTATGGCCCTTAGGCTCATTAGAGGGTTCCGGACGATTTCCGAGGATGCAGCTCTAGTCCTGGCAGGCATGCCGCCAGTTGACCTGGAAATCAAGGCTCTTGGCATGACAAGGCAGGACATTACCCGGGAAGTGGCCCACGAGTGGCTGATTGGAGAATGGCAGGCCAGATGGCATTCGTCCGAGCGTGGTAGATGGACATATCAGCTGGTCCCCGACCTATCGGCATGGGCAAAGTGCCAGCATAAAGTCTGTGACTACCACCTGATCCAATTACTCACGGATCATGGCGGTTTCCGATCCTATCTTTTCCGGTTTAAACACGTAGAGTCACCCCTGTGCCTCTTCTGTTCAGACGCGCTAGAAACAGCAGAACACGTCCTGCTGCACTGTTCAAGGTTCCACGCAGAAAGAGAACATCTAGCGGCACTGTCCGCAGACCCTCTCAGTCCAAGAGGCCTTTTGGCAAGCATGCTGGCGGACAAAGGAGCATGAGATATAGGGCATCGCATCATAATTGATATTATATGACTGAACGTGGGGTGGCGGGTCGAGAATACTACCTCAGCTAGCTCGGCTTGTTGTAAAAGGCGACTAAAGAGTGGAAGGACGTGCGCCCCATGGCCAACACTTAAGGAAGGGAGTGCGAATGGCTTCACACCCTGCTCACTGAAGTCATACCTTGACTGGCAGTCCCGGTGAGCATGTAAAGGGCTGAGGAGCATACGGAGGTTTTTGTTTTAGTACGTAGACATAACTCTATTTGGAGATCTAGTGTAGTTTATTTGTTAAATTCATACACATATACATAGGCACATGCTTGAAAATTATTCCCGAGAGATGGCGGTCACGCTTCGCGCTTGCCCGCCTTCCTTGTTAGCTGACACAAGCACTTACATAGTTTTGTGCTCATACCTTCTTAAATAACTTCTATGTTTATTGTCTGATCGAGTTGCAATTTGGAGAATACTTTTATTTTTTTCAGCTCAGTATATGATAAAGTTTTATCTTTTACACAGTGCTTACAAATCGAGCTTAATCTGCGCCAAGAATAAAGAACCTACATTTCAAATTTGGTATCCCTAGCATTTATAATAGCTGAGATCAGTGTGTTCATCTGGTCAGACGGTAAAAAAAATATTTTTTATTGCAAGTGGCGATCAAAAATTCCCATCTTGCAATTCGAAGATAATATCATGCGTTTGTGCAATGCATCACAAGATAAACAAGAGCAACAGTCGAGCGGCACGCGACAGTGGGATACCCTTCGACTTATGTTTCGGTGTAGTTTTATTTGTTTAATTCATACAAATATTCATATGAACATACTTTCAAATTATTCTTGACGCGCTAGCTCTTCGCCTGCCTCCCGTGTTAGCTGACACAAGCACTTGGTTTTATGCTCATACTTTCTTGAATAACTTCTGTGTTTATGGTTCGATCCGATTGAAATTGCGAGAATTAGTAGATATAACTATCAGCTTAGTAAATGTTAAAGTTAAAAAGCTATATATTTTTTACGACGCATACAAATCGAGTTTAAAAACTAAATTAGTGACTTGCGGGGGCGGTGGGCGTGGCATCCAACATTTGAAATAAACTTGATCTGCGCCGAGTATATAGGAACCTTTGTTCCAAATTTGGAGTCTCTAGCGTTTATAATAGCTGAGATCTGTGTGTTCATCTGGTCAGACGGACATCCGGACATCAGGACATCCGGACAGACAGACGGACATGGCTCAATCGACTCGGCTAGTGATCCTGAGCAAGAATATATATACTTTATGGGGTCTCCCACACCTCCTTCTGCCTGTTACATACATTTGCACAAAGTTAGTATACCCTTTTTTGACCATTTTCAATGGTCGAAGGGTATAAAAAGAAGGCTGCGCAAGTGGCTGAAGAAAGATTCACAGCATCCCAAAGGTTAGGCCAGGTTGCAAAGAGGTTATGCAACGCGGTGTTTAGTTTATGCAGCGTAGTGCTAAGGATATAAATCGCTCTGGGCGCTGTGCCACTCCTACAAATATATTGCACGGTCTTGCCTCAGGCGGAGTGCAGAGTAAAAAGGCAGTAACTCCGCCTTTGGACCTTTAGTGACAAAGGCAGATTGCACTTTAAAAATCACTAAGAGAAAATTCACTATAAAAACTGTACACAGACGTAGGTCAGTACGTTTTTTAAAATAACCAATAGGCTAACTGCATCTACGTGTGGTCCTTATTATTATTATTATTATTAGGGTAAGGGAGTCTCACAGCAGAGAAGGGGCGAGGCACTGCGACCAGAATGATCTTTTGTACCTATAATGCTCTCCCTATCAGGACAAAAGCTGTTCTGCTTCTCTGATGAAGCATAACAGGTCTTTTGTCGAGGAACGGACAATGTGCTCGGGAACTGCGGTTTCCACGTGCAGATGTTTCCTCCTAATCCATACCAAGGCTGGACAATCATACAGGATGTGTTTCGTGGTTTCGTCGTCCTCTTTACAGAGCCTGCATTCTGCATCCGAGGACAGACGCATCTTTTTGAGGTGATAGTTCACCAAGTGGTGTCCACTAAGGTAGCCAACAAGGAGATAGAGATCTCTCCGAGAGAATAGGTTTGTTCTTCGCTTAATCGAGGGATTCGTAAGCTCTTTAGCCTGCCTCATCCCTGGTTGGAAGAACCAGTAGCGTTCGGTCAGCCTATTTGCCCATGTTTTCACAAGGGATGAAATAGTTGACCACCCCACACCGCAGAAGGGTTCGGGGCCATGAAGAGGGGCTGATGACCCCGCCCTCGCAGGCTCATCAGCTAGCTCGTTGCCCTGGAAACCAGAGTGTCCAAGTACCCATAGGAGGGTAACTTTGTTTCTGTTGGAAAGCCTCTGGAGACAGTTCCAACAGTCAGCCACCATACGTGAACCTATTCTTTTTGAGGAGAGGGCTAGTATGGCAGCTTGGCTGTCCGAGAAGATGTAGATGTTCGCTCCTCTGATCCCCTTCTCAAAGATAAGACGACAGCAGAACTCGATGGCATGAACCTCGGATTGAAAAACCGTGGGCCACTTGCCCATAGCAATCGAGGTTTGGAGTTGGGACCATGTATCCCAGCTCCAACCCCTGATCAGTCTTTGACCCGTCAGTATACCAGTGTATACCATGAGGGTCACTGATGGGGTTGCC
Organism: Zaprionus vittiger; assembly: GCA_018904025.1. Classification (NCBI taxonomy): domain Eukaryota; kingdom Metazoa; phylum Arthropoda; class Insecta; order Diptera; family Drosophilidae; genus Zaprionus; species Zaprionus vittiger. Next base: position 64,952 of record JAEIFQ010001108.1, read on the forward strand.
AGCATCCCAGTCCCTCCGGTCCGGGATGAGGGTTCTGAATTTTGCACCAAAAAAGAGTTCCTTGGTCATAGAATCTGATCTAGAGCAGATCTCTAATCTAGGAATGTCTTTGATAAGTCTAGCATGCCCCGATTCGGTAGCTAGAAGCCCAGATTGAAGCTTGATTCTAAGAAGACTCATAGCGGCGACTTCTTGTATTTGAATGTGCAGCGGAGTCAAATTTAAAATTGATTCCATTGCTGCTGTGGGACAGGTGCGAAGTGCACCCGTCAAAGACAGGCAAAGCAGCCTATGCAGTTTAGTGCATTTGCTGATGGCAGTCACCTGCGTAACCTTAGGCCACCACACAATGGCAGCGTAGGTGACGATGGGTCTTACCATCATCTCAAATAACCACCGAATGGTGCAGGATTTGAGACCCCAGATCCTACCAAAGAATCTCCTGCAGGCCCACATGGCATGAGTTGCCTTTGATAGGGTGTTGTTTAGATGGGAGTAGATGCGAGAAAGACCCACGGGAGAGCCGCCAATGTGCAATTGACCTATGTCAACGAGATGGCGCTTAGTGAAGGGAACGATAATTGCTTTTTGTGGATTGATGCTCAGACCTACATCTACGCACCATCTACTAACTGTATTCAGAGCAGATTGCGACAGCTCTGTCACGGTGTTGGCAAAGTTCCCATTCACTATGAGCGCCAGGTCGTCAGCGTAGCCGATTGCTTCCACGCCCTGTTCCGCAAGAATACTCAGTAGTTCATCAACTACTAGGGACCAGAGTAAGGGGGATAAAACCCCTCCCTGGGGACAACCCTTAACCGCACTAATGAAAGCAGTCGTGGAGTCCAAGGTAGAGGAAATAGTCCGCTGTTTGAGCATAGCATCAATCCATCGGATTAAAGGACGGGCGATATTTCTGCGCTCCAGCGCAGCAGAAATAGACCCGTAGCCGGTATTATCGAAAGCACCCTCTATATCAAGAAAAGAGCACAGAGCAATGTTCTTGGATACGTCGATCTTCCGGCAATATACGCAAACTGCGTGGGATGCAGAGGATAAGTTTTCTGCAGAGAGCACCGAATGTGCTGGTCTACGAGCCTTTCCGCTGTCTTAAGCAGAAAGGAGGTTAGACTGATCGGCCGATATGACTTAGGCTGATTAGGGGGACGATTCCCTTCTTTGGGAATGAATACCACATTGACTCTCCTTCAAGAGATGGGTATGTAACCCCAAGTGAGACTAGCTCTAAGATGGCCGACGGATCAAGACTGTGATCTAGACTGTTTTGTAGAAGGGCTAGAAAGATTTGATCGCCCCTGGGGCTTTGAAGGGAGCAAAGGAATCTACAGCCCATTTGACCTTTTCAGGGTCGAAGATGGTTCCTGATAGACTGGACCCACGTGAGTTCGGTGACAAGGTGGCGTCATCATGACTGGATAGATCTGGGCTCGCCACCGAACCTGGGAGGTGGACTTGTAGTAAAAGTTTATTAGTTTTCAATATAAGCAACCGTCTTCCTCAAGCACGTCCTATTAAATCTTTTCGTGGTAGACAACGAGGAAGGCCTTCACGCCTAAAAAATTAGACTAGTTTATCTAATTATGTTACTAACCGAAATAATTTGGGTGCCTGCAAAAGGAGTCGAAAACAAATAGACGTGCGTTCGATATTAGTATATAAGCAAGTGCTTCATTGCTTAGCCTAACTTAAGTTCGGCTTCGAAACGGGGCGAATTCAAAACAGCGAAAACACAACTTTATTGCGCTCCCGCTCCGCCCTAAACTATTTTACACTAGACTTCAAGGTATTCCAATTTCTAATTAAGGCCTATATGGCTTGAAGCTATTGGCAGAGCAGCCAGTTAATGAATGGCACGTCGAAAAATTCTTCCATCATTGATCCTAAGATCGACGACCCTGACCATGCCGTCCTGCCCTGCGTGTGTTGGCACGATCCTGCTGTGGAGGAAGGTTATCCTCGGCGGTAAGCCGACGAGACGAGACGAGACAAGTCGCAAACTCCTCAAGCAGTTGAGACCCGTCTGATCCGGGGTCCGGGAAGCTGGTGGGGCGAGTAGCGACCCGCCTGTCAGTAGGTGCCCGCGAGTTGAGCACCGCCTCGACATCGTCGAGGACTGTTTGAAGCTCCTCCGCTGCTAGCTGCGCGTTTCATCGCTCGTAGCAGTTTCATTAACGCTTCAGCTTCAGAGTTCAATAACGCTTCTGATAAGCTCACGCAGTTCGAAGCTAGGATTCAAAATTCTCCTACAGCCTCACTTCACACTCACAGAGTGCGTCTTGAGCAGCTTCGCTCCATATGGACTGCCGTAGAACTCAAGTATGAGCTCTGTTCCAACGCATTGTCTCAAACGGAGACGAATGCTGAGGACAAGATCGCCATGCAAGCCCGGTATGACCACTGCTACTCCATAAACGAGGAACTTGCCTTTCATTTAAATGAGAGTATAGAGACCGCAACGGCTCCCTCTCCAGCACCTTCCGCAAACCAAGTAGCCTTCCAGCCACGAAGCTACAGGTCACCACCTTTCGATGCTGAAGTTTTCAGCGGTGATTACCTTAAATGGCCAACTTTCCGTGATCTCTTCACAGCGGTCTACATTTCCGATCCCGGCCTAAGTCAGATCGAGAAATTATTCCATCTAAATGCGAAGACCAGCGGAGAAGCGATGGCAATCGTATCCAAATCCCCTCTCACGAATGAGGGTTTCTCGTCTGCTTCGAAGAAATTTACGGACAGGTTCGAAAATAAGAGGCTGTTAGTCAACAGCCAACTTAAAATCCTTTTCAACCTTCCGTCAGTTCCTCACGAGTCTGGAGCCGCCGTCCAAGTCCTTCAAAGCACTATCCAAAGTTGCTTAACGGCTCTAGACCACTCCAAAATCAGCACAGAGAACTGGGATTGCCTTCTTGTCTTCCTATGCTCATCTAAACTCCCAAGGCTGACGTTGTCACTTTGGGAGCAGTCAGTACAAAACAAGGCTGAAATTCCGACGTGGAAGGAAATGTCAGATTTCCTTTCAGAGCGCTATCGCACATTGGAAGCGATAGAGGACGTACAACCTGCTACCTCCTACGAGGAAGGTCAACTCTTTTGAGACACAGGTTGTAAACTTTGCTCTATACTGCCCGAACTGCCTTGCCCATGAACATTCCAAGGGTTCATGTCGCAGTGGCGGCACTTGTCGCACATGCGGCGAGGGCCACCACACGCTTCGCCACCTTCCAATCACCTCTCAACCCGAGAAGCAGACCGCCTCGCCATCCGTACCGCCTCTTCCACCTTCGCAGTACCTGGCGACATCCCCTTCTGTGGCGATCAGCACTTCTATAATTATACATACGTGCCGGATATGCAGACCTTGGTCTGCATTAACTATCTGAATAAGGACGCTGACAACGTGGATCTGCTGCTCTCGCCACGTCCCATTGAGCGCACAGTGTTGCCCAAGAAGCTTATACATAACCATTCGCAGTTCGTAACACAGATGCCCAAGAATGAGATACAGCAATCGCCAGATCAGCTTGTCTATATCATCAGCTGCAGTCCGGCTAATAAATTGGAGGATATGAACAAGAGAGACCACAGGAACACAGCAGTTCAGAGCCCTCCAAGGTGCTCGAGGCACAAATTCGCATCCGCTTCTTGATGAAAATTCGCGGATTGCGCCTGCTTGCTCCTCGATTGTCCCTCGCAGATTGTCGAAGTGGCAACTCGCTCCGACGAAGTTCGTCGCGTTGTCGCAGTGCACGATCTGCGGACATCCTCGGCGACCAACAAACCTTTAAAAACATAATAAAAACGAGTCACTGCATACCGGAGACAATTTTTAAATGAACTTCCTTGGACGCAAAACATACGAACAGCGCTATGTAGGACTTATAAGAGGGCCTTCCACAGAATT
>JAEIFQ010001111.1:0-55532 GCA_018904025.1 Zaprionus vittiger
TAAGTCAAAATATCGAAATTCTAAATTTTGAAAAATTTTGAAAATGTGTTGTAAGGGGGTGTTTCTGAAAAATCCAAATTCAAATTTACACCTAAATTAAGGGTTTTCTTCGATATTTTCCACAATTTTCACCGCAAAGACTTTTCGAAGGACATTTTATACTATTTATGACTAGCTTTATCAATTTAAGTCAAAATATCGATATTCTAAATTTTGAACAATTTTGAAATGTTGTAAGGGGGTAAAAGCTTGGAAAATTCAAATTCAAATTTACACCCTAAATTTATGGCTTTTTCTTCGATATTTTCCACAATTTTCATCGCAAAGACTTTTCGAAGGACATTTTATACTATTTATGACTAGCTTTATCAATTTAAGTCAAAATATCGAAATTCTAAATTTTGAAAAATTTTGAAAATGTTGTAAGGGGGGTGCTTCGGAAAATTCAAATTCAAATTTACACCTAAATCAAGGGTTTTTCTTCGATATTTTCCACAATTTTCACCGCAAAGACTTTTCGAAGGAAATTTTATACTATTTATGACTAGCTTTATCAATTTAAGTCAAAATATCGATATTCTAAATTTTGAAATTTTTGAAAATGTTGTAAGGGGGTGCTTCGGAAAATTCAAATTCAAATTTACACCTAAATTAAGGGTTTTTCTTCGATATTTTCCACAATTTTCACCGCAAAGACTTTTCGAAGGACATTTTATACTATTTATGACTAGCTTTATCAATTTAAGTCAAAATATCGATATTCTAAATTTTGAAAAATTTTGAAAATGTTGTAGGGGGGTGCTTCGAAAAATTCAAATTCAAATTTACACCTAAATTAAGGGTTTTTCTTCGATATTTTCCACAATTTTCATCGCAAAGACTTTTCGAAGGACATTTTATACTACTTATGACTACCTCTATCAATTTAAGTCAAAATATCAAAATTCTAAATTTTGAAAAATTTTGAAAATGTTGTGAAGGGGGTGCTTCGAAAATTCAAATTCAAATTTACACCTAAATTAAGGGTTTTTCTTCGATATTTTCCACAATTTTCATCGCAAAGACTTTTCGAAGGACATTTTATGACTACTTATGACTACCCTTATCAATTTAAGTCAAAATATCAAAATTCTAAATTTTGAAAAATTTTGAAAATGTTGTAAGGGGGGTGCTTCGAAAAATTCAAATTCAAATTTACACCTAAATTAAGGGTTTTTCTTCGATATTTTCCACAATTTTCATCGCAAAGACTTTTCGAAGGACATTTTATACTACTTATGACTAGCTTTATCAACTTAAGTCAAAATATCGAAATTCTAAATTTTGAAAAATTTTGAAAATGTTGTAAGGGGGGTGCTTCGAAAAATTCAAATTCAAATTTACACCTAAATTAAGGGTTTTTCTTCGATATTTTCCACAATTTTCATCGCAAAGACTTTTCGAAGGACATTTTATACTATTTATGACTAGCTTTATCAATTTAAGTCAAAATATCGAAATTCTAAATTTTGAAAAATTTTGAAAATGTTGTAAGGGGGTGCTTCGAAAAATTCAAATTCAAATTTACACCTAAATTAAGGGTTTTTCTTCGATATTTTCCACAATTTTCATCGCAAAGACTTTTCGAAGGACATTTTATACTATTTATGACTAGCTTTATCAATTTAAGTCAAAATATCGAAATTCTAAATTTTGAAAAATTTTGAAAATGTTGTAAGGGGGTGCTTCGAAAATTCAAATTCAAATTTACACCTAAATTAAGGGTTTTTCTTCGATATTTTCCACAATTTTCACCGCAAAGACTTTTCGAAGGACATTTTATACTATTTATGACTAGCTTTATCAACTTAAGTCAAAATATCGAAATTCTAAATTTTGAAAAATTTTGAAAATGTTGTAAGGGGGGTGCTTCGAAAAATTCAAATTCAAATTTACACCTAAATTAAGGGTTTTTCTTCGATATTTTCCACAATTTTCATCGCAAAGACTTTTCGAAGGACATTTTATACTATTTATGACTAGCTTTATCAATTTAAGTCAAAATATCGAAATTCTAAATTTTGAAAAATTTTGAAAATGTTGTAAGGGGGGTGCTTCGAAAATTCAAATTCAAATTTACACCTAAATTAAGGGTTTTTCTTCGATATTTTCCACAATTTTCATCGCAAAGACTTTTCGAAGGACATTTTATACTATTTATGACTAGCTTTATCAATTTAAGTCAAAATATCAAAATTCTAAATTTTGAAAAATTTTGAAAATGTTGTAAGGGGGTGCTTCGAAAAATTCAAATTCAAATTTACACCTAAATTAAGGGTTTTTCTTCGATATTTTCCACAATTTTCATCGCAAAGACTTTTCGAAGGACATTTTATACTACTTATGACTAGCTTTATCAATTTAAGTCAAAATATCGAAATTCTAAATTTTGAAAAATTTTGAAAATGTTGTAAGGGGGGTGCTTTGAAAAATTCAAATTCAAATTTACACCTAAATTAAGGGTTTTTCTTCGATATTTTCCACAATTTTCATCGCAAAGACTTTTCGAAGGACATTTTATACTATTTATGACTAGCTTTATCAATTTAAGTCAAAATATCGAAATTCTAAATTTTGAAAAATTTTGAAAATGTTGTAAGGGGGGTGCTTCGAAAAATTCAAATTCAAATTTACACCTAAATTAAGGGTTTTTCTTCGATATTTTCCACAATTTTCACCGCAAAGACTTTTCGAAGGACATTTTATACTACTTATGACTAGCTTTATCAATTTAAGTCAAAATATCGAAATTCTAAATTTTGAAAAATTTTGAAAATGTTGTAAGGGGGGTGCTTCGAAAAATTCAAATTCAAATTTACACCTAAATTAAGGGTTTTTCTTCGATATTTTCCACAATTTTCATCGCAAAGACTTTTCGAAGGACATTTTATACTATTTATGACTAGCTTTATCAATTTAAGTCAAAATATCGAAATTCTAAATTTTGAAAAATTTTGAAAATGTTGTAAGGGGGGTGCTTCGAAAAATTCAAATTCAAATTTACACCTAAATTAAGGGTTTTTCTTCGATATTTTCCACAATTTTCATCGCAAAGACTTTTCGAAGGACATTTTATACTATTTATGACTAGCTTTATCAATTTAAGTCAAAATATCGAAATTCTAAATTTTGAAAAATTTTGAAAATGTTGTAAGGGGGGTGCTTCGAAAAATTCAAATTCAAATTTACACCTAAATTAAGGGTTTTTCTTCGATATTTTCCACAATTTTCATCCGCAAAGACTTTTCGAAGGACATTTTATACTATTTATGACTAGCTTTATCAATTTAAGTCAAAATATCGAAATTCTAAATTTTGAAAAATTTTGAAAATGTTGTAAGGGGGGTGCTTCGAAAAATTCAAATTCAAATTTACACCTAAATTAAGGGTTTTTCTTCGATATTTTCCACAATTTTCATCGCAAAGACTTTTCGAAGGACATTTTATACTACTTATGACTACCTTTATCAATTTAAGTCAAAATATCGAAATTCTAAATTTTGAAAAATTTTGAAAATGTTGTAAGGGGGGGTGCTTCGAAAAATTCAAATTCAAATTTACACCTAAATTAAGGGTTTTTCTTCGATATTTTCCACAATTTTCATCGCAAAGACTTTTCGAAGGACATTTTATACTATTTATGACTAGCTTTATCAATTTAAGTCAAAATATCGAAATTCTAAATTTTGAAAAATTTTGAAAATGTTGTAAGGGGGGGTGCTTCGAAAAATTCAAATTCAAATTTACACCTAAATTAAGGGTTTTTCTTCGATATTTTCCACAATTTTCATCGCAAAGACTTTTCGAAGGACATTTTATACTATTTATGACTAGCTTTATCAATTTAAGTCAAAATATCGAAATTCTAAATTTTGAAAAATTTTGAAAATGTTGTAAGGGGGGGTGCTTCGAAAAATTCAAATTCAAATTTACACCTAAATTAAGGGTTTTTCTTCGATATTTTCCACAATTTTCATCGCAAAGACTTTTCGAAGGACATTTTATACTACTTATGACTAGCTTTATCAATTTAAGTCAAAATATCAAAATTCTAAATTTTGAAAAAATTTTGAAAATGTTGTAAGGGGGGTGCTTCGAAAAATTCAAATTCAAATTTACACCTAAATTAAGGGTTTTTCTTCGATATTTTCCACAATTTTCATCGCAAAGACTTTCGAGGACATCCGCAAAGACTTTTCGAAGGACATTTTATACTATTTATGACTAGCTTTATCAATTTAAGTCAAAATATCGAAATTCTAAATTTTGAAAAATTTTGAAAATTTATGTTGTAGGGGAGGGGGTGCTTCGAAAAATTCAAATTCAAATTTACACCTAAATTAAGGGTTTTTCTTCGATATTTTCCACAATTTTCATCGCAAAGACTTTTCGAAGGACATTTTATACTATTTATGACTAGCTTTATCAATTTAAGTCAAAATATCGAAATTCTAAATTTTGAAAAATTTTGAAAATGTTGTAAGGGGGGTGCTTCGAAAAATTCAAATTCAAATTTACACCTAAATTAAGGGTTTTTCTTCGATATTTTCCACAATTTTCATCGCAAAGACTTTTCGAAGGACATTTTATACTATTTATGACTAGCTTTATCAATTTAAGTCAAAATATCGAAATTCTAAATTTTGAAAAATTTTGAAAATGTTGTAAGGGGGGTGCTTCGAAAAATTCAAATTCAAATTTACACCTAAATTAAGGGTTTTTCTTCGATATTTTCCACAATTTTCATCGCAAAGACTTTTCGAAGGACATTTTATACTATTTATGACTAGCTTTATCAATTTAAGTCAAAATATCGAAATTCTAAATTTTGAAAAATTTTGAAAATGTTGTAAGGGGGGTGCTTCGAAAAATTCAAATTCAAATTTACACCTAAATTAAGGGTTTTTCTTCGATATTTTCCACAATTTTCATCGCAAAGACTTTCGAAGGACATTTTATACTATTTATGACTAGCTTTATCAATTTAAGTCAAAATATCGAAATTCTAAATTTTGAAAAATTTTGAAAATGTTGTAAGGGGGTGCTTCGAAAAATTCAAATTCAAATTTACACCTAAATTAAGGGTTTTTCTTCGATATTTTCCACAATTTTCATCGCAAAGACTTTTCGAAGGACATTTTATACTATTTATGACTAGCTTTATCAATTTAAGTCAAAATATCAAAATTCTAAATTTTGAAAAATTTTGAGAAATGTTGTAAGGGGGGTGCTTCGAAAAATTCAAATTCAAATTTACACCTAAATTAAGGGTTTTTCTTCGATATTTTCCACAATTTTCACCGCAAAGACTTTTCGAAGGACATTTTATACTACTTATGACTAGCTTTATCAATTTAAGTCAAAATATCAAAATTCTAAATTTTGAAAAATTTGGAAAATTTGTAAGGGGGTGCTTCGAAAAATTCAAATTCAAATTTACACCTAAATTAAAAAGGGTTTTTCTTCGATATTTTCCACAATTTTCATCGCAAAGACTTTTCGAAGGACATTTTATACTATTTATGACTAGCTTTATCAATTTAAGTCAAAATATCGAAATTCAAATTTTGAAAATTTTTGAAAATATTTTCCCAAAAATTTTCATCGCAAAGACTTTTCGAAGGACATTTTATACTATTTATGACTAGCTTTATCAATTTAAGTCAAAATATCAAAATTTAAATTTTGAAAAATTTTGAAAATGTTGTAAGGGGGTGTTTCGAAAAATTCAAATTCAAATTTACACCTAAATTAAGGGTTTTTCTTCGATATTTTCCACAATTTTCATCGCAAAGACTTTTCGAAGGACATTTTATAACTATTTATGACTAGCTTTATCAATTTAAGTCAAAATATCGAAATTCTAAATTTTGAAAAATTTTGAAAATGTTGTAAGGGGGGTGCTTCGAAAAATTCAAATTCAAATTTACACCAATAAATTAAGGGTTTTTCTTCGATATTTTCCACAATTTTCATCGCAAAGACTTTTCGAAGGACATTTTATACTATTTATGACTAGCTTTATCAATTTAAGTCAAAATATCGAAATTCTAAATTTTGAAAAATTTTGAAAATGTTGTAAGGGGGGTGCTTCGAAAATATTCAAAAATTTACACCTAAATTAAGGGTTTTTCTTCGATATTTTCCACAATTTTCACCGCAAAGACTTTTCGAAGGACATTTTATACTATTTATGACTAGCTTTATCAATTTAAGTCAAAATATCGAATTTGAAAATTTTTGAAAAATTTTGAAAATGGTTGTAGGGGGTGCTTCGAAAAATTCAAATTCAAATTTACACCTAAATTAAGGGTTTTTCTTCGATATTTTCCACAATTTTCACCGCAAAGACTTTTCGAAGGACATTTTATACTATTTATGACTACCTTTATCAATTTAAGTCAAAATATCAAAAATTCTAAATTTTGAAAAATTTGAAAAATGTTGTAAGGGGGTGCTTCAAAATTCAAATTCAAATTTACACCTAAATTGGTTTTTCTTCGATATTTTCCACAATTTTCATCGCAAAGACTTTTCGAAGGACATTTTATACTATTTATGACTAGCTTTATCAATTTAAGTCAAAATATCGAAATTTAAATTTTGAAAAATTTTGAAAATGTTGTAAGGGGGGTGCCTTATCACAAATTTACACCTAAATTAAGGGTTTTCTTCGATATTTTCCACAATTTTTCATCGCAAAGACTTTGACTTAAAGTGAAAATAGTTATAAGTAGTTTATGTCCTTCGAAAAGTCTTTGCGATTGAAAATTGTGGAAAATATCGAAAACTTTAAGTGTCAGAATTTGATTTGAATTTTAAGCACCCCCTTACAACATTTTCAAAATTTTTCAAAATTTAGAATTTCGATATTTTGACTAAATTGATAAAGCTAGTCATAAATAGTATAAAATGTCCTTCGAAAAGTCTTTTGCGATGAAAATTGTGGAAAATATCGAAGAAAAACCCTTAATTAGGATTTACGGTGTAAATTTGAATTTAGGAAATTTTGATTTTCGAAGCAACCCCTTACAACATTTTCAAAATTTTTCAAAATTTAGAATTTTGATATTTTGACTTAAATTGATAAAGCTAGTCATAAATAGTATAAAATGTCCTTCGAAAAGTCTTTTTGATGAAAATTGTGGAAAATATCGGAAGAAAACCCTTAATTTAGGTGTAAATTTGAATTTGAATTTTCGAAGCACCCCCTTACAACATTTTCAAAATTTTTCAAAATTTAGAATTTTGATATTTTGACTTAAATTGATAGAGGTAGTCATAAGTAGTATAAAATGTCCTTCGAAAAGTCTTTGCGGTGAAAATTGTGGAAAATATCGAAGAAAAACCCTTAATTTAGGTGTAAATTTGAATTTGAATTTTTCGAAGCACCCCCTTACAACATTTTCAAAATTTTTCAAAATTTAGAATTTCGATATTTTGACTTAAATTGATAAAGCTAGTCATAAGTAGTATAAAAATGTCCTTCGAAAAGTCTTTGCGGTGAAAATTGTGGAAAATATCGAAGAAAAACCCTTAATTTAGGTGTAAATTTGAATTTGAATTTTTCGAAGCACCCCCTTACAACATTTTCAAAATTTTTCAAAATTTAGAATTTCGATATTTTGACTTAAATTGATAAAGCTAGTCATAAATAGTATAAAATGTCCTTCGAAAAGTCTTTGCGATGAAAATTGTGGAAAATATCGAAGAAAAACCCTTAATTTAGGTGTAAATTTGAATTTGAATTTTCGAAGCACCCCCTTACAACATTTTCAAAATTTTTCAAAATTTAGAATTTCGATATTTTGACTTAAATTGATAAAGCTAGTCATAAATAGTATAAAATGTCCTTCGAAAAGTCTTTGCGATGAAAATTGTGGAAAATATCGAAGAAAAACCCTTAATTTAGGTGTAAATTTGAATTTGAATTTTTCGAAGCACCCCCCTTACAACATTTTCAAAATTTTTCAAAATTTAGAATTTTGATATTTTGACTTAAATTGATAAAGCTAGTCATAAATAGTATAAAATGTCCTTCGAAAAGTCTTTGCGGTGAAAATTGTGGAAAATATCGAAGAAAAACCCTTAATTTAGGTGTAAATTTGAATTTGAATTTTTCGAAGCACCCCCTTACAACATTTTCAAAATTTTTCAAAATTTAGAATTTCGATATTTTGACTTAAATTGATAAAGCTAGTCATAAATAGTATAAAATGTCCTTCGAAAAGTCTTTGCGGTGAAAATTGTGGAAAATATCGAAGAAAAACCCTTAATTTAGGTGTAAATTTGAATTTGAATTTTTCGAAGCACCCCCTTACAACATTTTCAAAATTTTTCAAAATTTAGAATTTCGATATTTTGACTTAAATTGATAAAGCTAGTCATAAATAGTATAAAATGTCCTTCGAAAAGTCTTTGCGATGAAAATTGTGGAAAATATCGAAGAAAAACCCTTAATTTAGGTGTAAATTTGAATTTGAATTTTTCGAAGCACCCCCTTACAACATTTTCAAAATTTTTCAAAATTTAGAATTTTGATATTTTGACTTAAATTGATAGAGGTAGTCATAAGTAGTATAAAATGTCCTTCGAAAAGTCTTTGCGATGAAAATTGTGGAAAATATCGAAGAAAAACCCTTAATTTAGGTGTAAATTTGAATTTGAATTTTTCGAAGCACCCCCCTTACAACATTTTCAAAATTTTTCAAAATTTAGAATTTCGATATTTTGACTTAAATTGATAAAGCTAGTCATAAATAGTATAAAATGTCCTTCGAAAAGTCTTTGCGATGAAAATTGTGGAAAATATCGAAGAAAAACCCTTAATTTAGGTGTAAATTTGAATTTGAATTTTTTCGAAGCACCCCCTTACAACATTTTCAAAATTTTTCAAAATTTAGAATTTTGATATTTTGACTTAAATTGATAGAGCTAGTCATAAGTAGTATAAAATGTCCTTCGAAAAGTCTTTGCGGTGAAAATTGTGGAAAATATCGAAGAAAAACCCTTAATTTAGGTGTAAATTTGAATTTGAATTTTTCGAAGCACCCCCCTTACAACATTTTCAAAATTTTTCAAAATTTAGAATTTTGATATTTTGACTTAAATTGATAAAGCTAGTCATAAATAGTATAAAATGTCCTTCGAAAAGTCTTTGCGATGAAAATTGTGGAAAATATCGAAGAAAAACCCTTAATTTAGGTGTAAATTTGAATTTGAATTTTTCGAAGCACCCCCTTACAACATTTTCAAAATTTTTCAAAATTTAGAATTTTGATATTTTGACTTAAATTGATAAAGCTAGTCATAAGTAGTATAAAATGTCCTTCGAAAAGTCTTTGCGATGAAAATTGTGGAAAATATCGAAGAAAAACCCTTAATTTAGGTGTAAATTTGAATTTGAATTTTTCGAAGCACCCCCCTTACAACATTTTCAAAATTTTTCAAAATTTAGAATTTCGATATTTTGACTTAAATTGATAAAGCTAGTCATAAATAGTATAAAATGTCCTTCGAAAAGTCTTTGCGATGAAAATTGTGGAAAATATCGAAGAAAAACCCTTAATTTAGGTGTAAATTTGAATTTGAATTTTTCGAAGCACCCCCTTACAACATTTTCAAAATTTTTCAAAATTTAGAATTTTGATATTTTGACTTAAATTGATAGAGCTAGTCATAAGTAGTATAAAATGTCCTTCGAAAAGTCTTTGCGATGAAAATTGTGGAAAATATCGAAGAAAAACCCTTAATTTAGGTGTAAATTTGAATTTGAATTTTTCGAAGCACCCCCTTACAACATTTTCAAAATTTTTCAAAATTTAGAATTTCGATATTTTGACTTAAATTGATAAAGCTAGTCATAAATAGTATAAAATGTCCTTCGAAAAGTCTTTGCGATGAAAATTGTGGAAAATATCGAAGAAAAACCCTTAATTTAGGTGTAAATTTGAATTTGAATTTTTCGAAGCACCCCCTTACAACATTTTCAAAATTTTTCAAAATTTAGAATTTCGATATTTTGACTTAAATTGATAAAGCTAGTCATAAGTAGTATAAAATGTCCTTCGAAAAGTCTTTGCGGTGAAAATTGTGGAAAATATCGAAGAAAAACCCTTAATTTAGGTGTAAATTTGAATTTGAATTTTTCGAAGCACCCCCCTTACAACATTTTCAAAATTTTTCAAAATTTAGAATTTCGATATTTTGACTTAAATTGATAAAGCTAGTCATAAATAGTATAAAATGTCCTTCGAAAAGTCTTTGCGGTGAAAATTGTGGAAAATATCGAAGAAAAACCCTTAATTTAGGTGTAAATTTGTGAATTTTCGAAGCACCCCCCTTACAACATTTTCAAAATTTTTCAAAATTTAGAATTTTGATATTTTGACTTAAATTGATAAAGGTAGTCATAAGTAGTATAAAATGTCCTTCGAAAAGTCTTTGCGGTGAAAATTGTGAAAAATATCGAAGAAAAACCCTTAATTTAGGTGTAAATTTGAATTTGAATTTTCGAAGCACCCCCTTACAACATTTTCAAAATTTTTCAAAATTTAGAATTTTGATATTTTGACTTAAATTGATAAAGCTAGTCATAAGTAGTATAAAATGTCCTTCGAAAAGTCTTTGCGATGAAAATTGTGGAAAATATCGAAGAAAAACCCTTAATTTAGGTGTAAATTTGAATTTGAATTTTTCGAAGCACCCCCTTACAACATTTTCAAAATTTTTCAAAATTTAGAATTTCGATATTTTGACTTAAATTGATAAAGCTAGTCATAAATAGTATAAAATGTCCTTCGAAAGTCTTTGCGATGAAAATTGTGGAAAATATCGAAGAAAAACCCTTAATTTAGGTGTAAATTTGAATTTGAATTTTTCGAAGCACCCCCTTACAACATTTTCAAAATTTTTCAAAATTTAGAATTTCGATATTTTGACTTAAATTGATAAAGCTAGTCATAAATAGTATAAAATGTCCTTCGAAAAGTCTTTGCGGTGAAAATTGTGGAAAATATCGAAGAAAAACCCTTAATTTAGGTGTAAATTTGAATTTGAATTTTTCGAAGCACCCCCCTTACAACATTTTCAAAATTTTTCAAAATTTAGAATTTCGATATTTTGACTTAAATTGATAAAGCTAGTCATAAATAGTATAAAATGTCCTTCGAAAAGTCTTTGCGGTGAAAATTGTGGAAAATATCGAAGAAAAAACCCTTAATTTAGGTGTAAATTTGAATTTGAATTTTTCGAAGCACCCTCCTTACAACATTTTCAAAATTTTTCAAAATTTAGAATTTCGATATTTTGACTTAAATTGATAAAGCTAGTCATAAATAGTATAAAATGTCCTTCGAAAAGTCTTTGCGATGAAAATTGTGGAAAATATCGAAGAAAAACCCTTAATTTAGGTGTAAATTTGAATTTGAATTTTTCGAAGCACCCCCTTACAACATTTTCAAAATTTTTCAAAATTTAGAATTTCGATATTTTGACTTAAATTGATAAAGCTAGTCATAAGTAGTATAAAATGTCCTTCGAAAAGTCTTTGCGATGAAAATTGTGGAAAATATCGAAGAAAAACCCTTAATTTAGGTGTAAATTTGAATTTGAATTTTTCGAAGCACCCTCCTTACAACATTTTCAAAATTTTTCAAAATTTAGAATTTTGATATTTTGACTTAAATTGATAAAGCTAGTCATAAATAGTATAAAATGTCCTTCGAAAAGTCTTTGCGATGAAAATTGTGGAAAATATCGAAGAAAAACCCTTAATTTAGGTGTAAATTTGAATTTGAATTTTTCGAAGCACCCCCCTTACAACATTTTCAAAATTTTTCAAAATTTAGAATATCGATATTTTGACTTAAATTGATAAAGCTAGTCATAAATAGTATAAAATGTCCTTCGAAAAGTCTTTGCGATGAAAATTGTGGAAAATATCGAAGAAAAACCCTTAATTTAGGTGTAAATTTGAATTTGAATTTTTCGAAGCACCCCCTTACAACATTTTCAAAATTTTTCAAAATTTAGAATTTCGATATTTTGACTTAAATTGATAAAGCTAGTCATAAATAGTATAAAATGTCCTTCGAAAAGTCTTTGCGGTGAAAATTGTGGAAAATATCGAAGAAAAACCCTTAATTTAGGTGTAAATTTGAATTTGAATTTTTCGAAGCACCCCCCTTACAACATTTTCGAAATTTTTCAAAATTTAGAATTTCGATATTTTGACTTAAATTGATAAAGCTAGTCATAAATAGTATAAAATGTCCTTCGAAAAGTCTTTGCGATGAAAATTGTGGAAAATATCGAAGAAAAACCCTTAATTTAGGTGTAAATTTGAATTTAAATTTTTCGAAGCACCCCCCTTACAACATTTTCAAAATTTTTCAAAATTTAGAATTTTGATATTTTGACTTAAATTGATAGAGGTAGTCATAAGTAGTATAAAATGTCCTTCGAAAAGTCTTTGCGATGAAAATTGTGGAAAATATCGAAGAAAAACCCTTAATTTAGGTGTAAATTTGAATTTGAATTTTTCGAAGCACCCCCCTTACAACATTTTCAAAATTTTTCAAAATTTAGAATTTTGATATTTTGACTTAAATTGATAGAGGTAGTCATAAATTGTATAAAATGTCCTTCGAAAAGTCTTTGCGATGAAAATTGTGGAAAATATCGAAGAAAAACCCTTAATTTAGGTGTAAATTTGAATTTGAATTTTTCGAAGCACCCCCCTTACAACATTTTCAAAATTTTTCAAAATTTAGAATTTTGATATTTTGACTTAAATTGATAAAGCTAGTCATAAATAGTATAAAATGTCCTTCGAAAAGTCTTTGCGGTGAAAATTGTGGAAAATATCGAAGAAAAACCCTTAATTTAGGTGTAAATTTGAATTTGAATTTTTCGAAGCACCCCCTTACAACATTTTCAAAATTTTTCAAAATTTAGAATTTTGATATTTTTGACTTAAATTGATAAAGGTAGTCATAAATAGTATAAAATGTCCTTCGAAAAGTCTTTGCGATGAAAATTGTGGAAAATATCGAAGAAAAACCCTTAATTTAGGTGTAAATTTGAATTTGAATTTTTCGAAGCACCCCCCTTACAACATTTTCAAAATTTTTCAAAATTTAGAATTTCGATATTTTGACTTAAATTGATAAAGCTAGTCATAAATAGTATAAAATGTCCTTCGAAAAGTCTTTGCGATGAAAATTGTGGAAAATATCGAAGAAAAACCCTTAATTTAGGTGTAAATTTGAATTTGAATTTTCGAAGCACCCCCTTACAACATTTTCAAAATTTTTCAAAATTTAGAATTTTGATATTTTGACTTAAGTTGATAGAGGTAGTCATAAGTAGTATAAAATGTCCTTCGAAAAGTCTTTGCGGTGAAAATTGTGAAAAATATCGAAGAAAAACCCTTAATTTAGGTGTAAATTTGAATTTGAATTTTTCGAAGCACCCCCCTTACAACATTTTCAAAATTTTTCAAAATTTAGAATTTTGATATTTTGACTTAAGTTGATAGAGGTAGTCATAAGTAGTATAAAATGTCCTTCGAAAAGTCTTTGCGGTGAAAATTGTGAAAAATATCGAAGAAAAACCCTTAATTTAGGTGTAAATTTGAATTTGAATTTTTCGAAGCACCCCCCTTACAACATTTTCAAAATTTTTCAAAATTTAGAATTTTGATATTTTGACTTAAATTGATAGAGCTAGTCATAAGTAGTATAAAATGTCCTTCGAAAAGTCTTTGCGATGAAAATTGTGGAAAATATCGAAGAAAAACCCTTAATTTAGGTGTAAATTTGAATTTGAATTTTCGAAGCACCCCCTTACAACATTTTCAAAATTTTTCAAAATTTAGAATTTTGATATTTTGACTTAAATTGATAAAGCTAGTCATAAGTAGTATAAAATGTCCTTCGAAAGTCTTTGCGATGAAAATTGTGGAAAATATCGAAGAAAAACCCTTAATTTAGGTGTAAATTTGAATTTGAATTTTCGAAGCACCCCCCTTACAACATTTTCAAAATTTTTCAAAATTTAGAATATCGATATTTTGACTTAAATTGATAAAGCTAGTCATAAATAGTATAAAATGTCCTTCGAAAAGTCTTTGCGATGAAAATTGTGGAAAATATCGAAGAAAAAACCCTTAATTTAGGTGTAAATTTGAATTTGAATTTTTCGAAGCACCCCCCTTACAACATTTTCAAAATTTTTCAAAATTTAGAATTTCGATATTTTGACTTAAATTGATAAAGCTAGTCATAAATAGTATAAAATGTCCTTCGAAAAGTCTTTGCGATGAAAATTGTGGAAAATATCGAAGAAAAACCCTTAATTTAGGTGTAAATTTGAATTTGAATTTTTCGAAGCACCCCCTTACAACATTTTCAAAATTTTTCAAAATTTAGAATTTCGATATTTTGACTTAAATTGATAAAGCTAGTCATAAGTAGTATAAAATGTCCTTCGAAAAGTCTTTGCGGTGAAAATTGTGGAAAATATCGAAGAAAAACCCTTAATTTAGGTGTAAATTTGAATTTGAATTTTTCGAAGCACCCCCCTTACAACATTTTCAAAATTTTTCAAAATTTAGAATTTCGATATTTTGACTTAAATTGATAAAGCTAGTCATAAATAGTATAAAATGTCCTTCGAAAAGTCTTTGCGATGAAAATTGTGGAAAATATCGAAGAAAAACCCTTAATTTAGGTGTAAATTTGAATTTGAATTTTTCGAAGCACCCCCTTACAACATTTTCAAAATTTTTCAAAATTTAGAATTTTGATATTTTGACTTAAATTGATAGAGCTAGTCATAAGTAGTATAAAATGTCCTTCGAAAAGTCTTTGCGATGAAAATTGTGGAAAATATCGAAGAAAAACCCTTAATTTAGGTGTAAATTTGAATTTGAATTTTTCGAAGCACCCCCCTTACAACATTTTCAAAATTTTTCAAAATTTAGAATTTTGATATTTTGACTTAAATTGATAAAGCTAGTCATAAGTAGTATAAAATGTCCTTCGAAAAGTCTTTGCGATGAAAATTGTGGAAAATATCGAAGAAAAACCCTTAATTTAGGTGTAAATTTGAATTTGAATTTTTCGAAGCACCCCCTTACAACATTTTCAAAATTTTTCAAAATTTAGAATTTCGATATTTTGACTTAAATTGATAAAGCTAGTCATAAATAGTATAAAATGTCCTTCGAAAAGTCTTTGCGATGAAAATTGTGGAAAATATCGAAGAAAAACCCTTAATTTAGGTGTAAATTTGAATTTGAATTTTTCGAAGCACCCCCCTTACAACATTTTCAAAATTTTTCAGAATTTAGATGATATTTTGACTTAAATTGATAAAGCTAGTCATAAATAGTATAAAATGTCCTTCGAAAAGTCTTTGCGATGAAAATTGTGGAAAATATCGAAGAAAAACCCTTAATTTAGGTGTAAATTTGAATTTGAATTTTTCGAAGCAACCCCCTTACAACATTTTCAAAATTTTTCAAAATTTAGAATTTTGATATTTTGACTTAAATTGATAGAGGTAGTCATAAGTAGTATAAAATGTCCTTCGAAAAGTCTTTGCGATGAAAATTGTGGAAAATATCGAAGAAAAACCCTTAATTTAGGTGTAAATTTGAATTTGAATTTTTCGAAGCACCCCCTTACAACATTTTCAAAATTTTTCAAAATTTAGAATTTCGATATTTTGACTTAAATTGATAAAGCTAGTCATAAATAGTATAAAATGTCCTTCGAAAAGTCTTTGCGATGAAAATTGTGGAAAATATCGAAGAAAAACCCTTAATTTAGGTGTAAATTTGAATTTGAATTTTTCGAAGCACCCCCCCTTACAACATTTTCAAAATTTTTCAAAATTTAGAATTTTGATATTTTGACTTAAATTGATAAAGCTAGTCATAAGTAGTATAAAATGTCCTTCGAAAAGTCTTTGCGATGAAAATTGTGGAAAATATCGAAGAAAAACCCTTAATTTAGGTGTAAATTTGAATTTGAATTTTTCGAAGCACCCCCCTTACAACATTTTCAAAATTTTTCAAAATTTAGAATTTCGATATTTTGACTTAAATTGATAAAGCTAGTCATAAATAGTATAAAATGTCCTTCGAAAAGTCTTTGCGATGAAAATTGTGGAAAATATCGAAGAAAAACCCTTAATTTAGGTGTAAATTTGAATTTGAATTTTTCGAAGCACCCCCCTTACAACATTTTCAAAATTTTTCAAAATTTAGAATTTCGATATTTTGACTTAAATTGATAAAGCTAGTCATAAATAGTATAAAATGTCCTTCGAAAAGTCTTTGCGGTGAAAATTGTGGAAAATATCGAAGAAAAACCCTTAATTTAGGTGTAAATTTGAATTTGAATTTTTCGAAGCACCCCCCTTACAACATTTTCAAAATTTTTCAAAATTTAGAATTTCGATATTTTGACTTAAATTGATAAAGCTAGTCATAAATAGTATAAAATGTCCTTCGAAAAGTCTTTGCGGTGAAAATTGTGGAAAATATCGAAGAAAAACCCTTAATTTAGGTGTAAATTTGAATTTGAATTTTTCGAAGCACCCCCCCCTTACAACATTTTCAAAATTTTTCAAAATTTAGAATTTCGATATTTTGACTTAAATTGATAAAGCTAGTCATAAATAGTATAAAATGTCCTTCGAAAAGTCTTTGCGGTGAAAATTGTGGAAAATATCGAAGAAAAACCCTTAATTTAGGTGTAAATTTGAATTTGAATTTTTCGAAGCACCCCCCTTACAACATTTTCAAAATTTTTCAAAATTTAGAATTTTGATATTTTGACTTAAATTGATAAAGGTAGTCATAAATAGTATAAAATGTCCTTCGAAAAGTCTTTGCGATGAAAATTGTGGAAAATATCGAAGAAAAACCCTTAATTTAGGTGTAAATTTGAATTTGAATTTTTCGAAGCACCCCCCTTACAACATTTTCAAAATTTTTCAAAATTTAGAATTTCGATATTTTGACTTAAATTGATAAAGCTAGTCATAAATAGTATAAAATTTCCTTCGAAAAGTCTTTGCGATGAAAATTGTGGAAAATATCGAAGAAAAACCCTTAATTTAGGTGTAAATTTGAATTTGAATTTTTCGAAGCACCCCCCTTACAACATTTTCAAAATTTTTCAAAATTTAGAATTTCGATATTTTGACTTAAATTTATAAAGTTAGTCATAAATAGTATAAAATGTCCTTCGAAAAGTCTTTGCGATGAAAATTGTGGAAAATATCGAAGAAAAACCCTTAATTTAGGTGTAAATTTGAATTTGAATTTTTCGAAGCACCCCCCTTACAACATTTTCAAAATTTTTCAAAATTTAGAATTTTGATATTTTGACTTAAATTGATAGAGGTAGTCATAAGTAGTATAAAATGTCCTTCGAAAAGTCTTTGCGGTGAAAATTGTGGAAAATATCGAAGAAAAACCCTTAATTTAGGTGTAAATTTGAATTTGAATTTTTCGAAGCACCCCCCTTACAACATTTTCAAAATTTTTTAAAATTTAGAATTTTGATATTTTGACTTAAGTTGATAAAGGTAGTCATAAGTAGTATAAAATGTCCTTCGAAAAGTCTTTGCGGTGAAAATTGTGGAAAATATCGAAGAAAAACCCTTAATTTAGGTGTAAATTTGAATTTGAATTTTTCGAAGCACCCCCCTTACAACATTTTCAAAATTTTTCAAAATTTAGAATTTTGATATTTTGACTTAAATTGATAGAGGTAGTCATAAATAGTATAAAATGTCCTTCGAAAAGTCTTTGCGATGAAAATTGTGGAAAATATCGAAGAAAAACCCTTAATTTAGGTGTAAATTTGAATTTGAATTTTTCGAAGCACCCCCCCTTACAACATTTTCAAAATTTTTCAAAATTTAGAATTTTGATATTTTGACTTAAATTGATAAAGCTAGTCATAAGTAGTATAAAATGTCCTTCGAAAAGTCTTTGCGATGAAAATTGTGGAAAATATCGAAGAAAAACCCTTAATTTAGGTGTAAATTTGAATTTGAATTTTTCGAAGCACCCCCCTTACAATATTTTCAAAATTTTTCAAAATTTAGAATATCGATATTTTGACTTAAATTGATAAACTAGTCATAAATAGTATAAAATGTCCTTCGAAAAGTCTTTGCGATGAAAATTGTGGAAAATATCGAAGAAAAACCCTTAATTTAGGTGTAAATTTGAATTTAAATTTTTCGAAGCACCCCCCTTACAACATTTTCAAAATTTTTCAAAATTTAGAATATCGATATTTTGACTTAAATTGATAAAGCTAGTCATAAATAGTATAAAATGTCCTTCGAAAAGTCTTTGCGATGAAAATTGTGGAAAATATCGAAGAAAAACCCTTAATTTAGGTGTAAATTTGAATTTGAATTTTTCGAAGCACCCCCCCTTACAACATTTTCAAAATTTTTCAAAATTTAGAATTTCGATATTTTGACTTAAATTGATAAAGCTAGTCATAAGTAGTATAAAATGTCCTTCGAAAAGTCTTTTGCGGTGAAAATTGTGGAAAATATCGAAGAAAAACCCTTAATTTAGGTGTAAATTTGAATTTGAATTTTTCGAAGCACCCCCCCTTACAACATTTTCAAAATTTTTCAAAATTTAGAATTTCGATATTTTGACTTAAATTGATAAAGCTAGTCATAAATAGTATAAAATGTCCTTCGAAAAGTCTTTGCGATGAAAATTGTGGAAAATATCGAAGAAAAACCCTTAATTTAGGTGTAAATTTGAATTTGAATTTTTCGAAGCACCCCCCTTACAACATTTTCAAAATTTTTCAAAATTTAGAATTTTGATATTTTGACTTAAATTGATAGAGGTAGTCATAAGTAGTATAAAATGTCCTTCGAAAAGTCTTTGCGATGAAAATTGTGGAAAATATCGAAGAAAAACCCTTAATTTAGGTGTAAATTTGAATTTGAATTTTTCGAAGCACCCCCCTTACAACATTTTCAAAATTTTTCAAAATTTAGAATTTTGATATTTTGACTTAAATTGATAAAGCTAGTCATAAGTAGTATAAAATGTCCTTCGAACAGTCTTTACGATGAAAATTGTGGAAAATATCGATGAAAAACCCTTAATTTAGGTGTAAATTTGAATTTGAATTTTTCGAAGCACCCCCCTTACAATATTTTCAAAATTTTTCAAAATTTAGAATATCGATATTTTGACTTAAATTGATAAACTAGTCATAAATAGTATAAAATGTCCTTCGAAAAGTCTTTGCGATGAAAATTGTGGAAAATATCGAAGAAAAACCCTTAATTTAGGTGTAAATTTGAATTTAAATTTTTGGAAGCATCCCCCTTACAACATTTTCAAAATTTAGAATATCGATATTTTGACTTAAATTGATAAAGCTAGTCATAAATAGTATAAAATGTCCTTCGAAAAGTCTTTGCGGTGAAAATTGTGGAAAATATCGAAGAAAAACCCTTAATTTAGGTGTAAATTTGAATTTGAATTTTTCGAAGCACCCCCCTTACAACATTGTCAAAATTTTTCAAAATTTAGAATTTTGATATTTTGACTTAAATTGATAGAGGTAGTCATAAGTAGTATAAAATGTCCTTCGAAAAGTCTTTGCGATGAAAATTGTGGAAAATATCGAAGAAAAACCCTTAATTTAGGTGTAAATTTGAATTTGAATTTTTCGAAGCACCCCCCTTACAACATTTTCAAAATTTTTCAAAATTTAGAATATCGATATTTTGACTTAAATTGATAAAGCTAGTCATAAATAGTATAAAATGTCCTTCGAAAAGTCTTTGCGATGAAAATTGTGGAAAATATCGAAGAAAAACCCTTAATTTAGGTGTAAATTTGAATTTGAATTTTTCGAAGCACCCCCCTTACAACATTTTCAAAATTTTTCAAAATTTAGAATTTCGATATTTTGACTTAAATTGATAAAGCTAGTCATAAATAGTATAAAATTTCCCTCGAAAAGTCTTTGCGATGAAAATTGTGGAAAATATCGAAGAAAAACCCTTAATTTAGGTGTAAATTTGAATTTGAATTTTTCGAAGCACCCCCCTTACAACATTTTCAAAATTTTTCAAAATTTAGAATTTCGATATTTTGACTTAAATTTATAAAGTTAGTCATAAATAGTATAAAATGTCCTTCGAAAAGTCTTTGCGATGAAAATTGTGGAAAATATCGAAGAAAATCCCTTAATTTAGGTGTAAATTTGTGATAAAGCACCCCCCTTACAACATTTTCAAAATTTTTCAAAATTTAGAATTTTGATATTTTGACTTAAGTTGATAGAGGTAGTCATAAGTAGTATAAAATGTCCTTCAAAAAGTCTTTGCGGTGAAAATTGTGAAAAATATCGAAGAAAAACCCTTAATTTAGGTGTAAATTTGAATTTGAATTTTTCGAAGCATCCCCTTACAACATTTTCAAAATTTTTTAAAATTTAGAATTTTGATATTTTGACTTAAGTTGATAGAGGTAGTCATAAGTAGTATAAAATGTCCTTCGAAAAGTCTTTGCGGTGAAAATTGTGAAAAATGTCGAAGAAAAACCCTTAATTTAGGTGTAAATTTGAATTTGAATTTTTCGAAGCACCCCCCTTACAACATTTTCAAAATTTTTCAAAATTTAGAATATCGATATTTTGACTTAAATTGATAAAGCTAGTCATAAATAGTATAAAATGTCCTTCGAAAAGTCTTTGCGGTGAAAATTGTGGAAAATATCGAAGAAAAACCCTTAATTTAGGTGTAAATTAGAATTTGAATTTTTCGAAGCACCCCCCTTACAACATTGTCAAAATTTTTCAAAATTTAGAATTTTGATATTTTGACTTAAATTGATAGAGGTAGTCATAAGTAGTATAAAATGTCCTTCGAAAAGTCTTTGCGATGAAAATTGTGGAAAATATCGAAGAAAAACCCTTAATTTAGGTGTAAATTTGAATTTGAATTTTTCGAAGCACCCCCCTTACAACATTTTCAAAATTTTTCAAAATTTAGAATATCGATATTTTGACTTAAATTGATAAAGCTAGTCATAAATAGTATAAAATGTCCTTCGAAAAGTCTTTGCGATGAAAATTGTGGAAAATATCGAAGAAAAACCCTTAATTTAGGTGTAAATTTGAATTTGAATTTTTCGAAGCACCCCCCTTACAACATTTTCAAAATTTTTCAAAATTTAGAATTTCGATATTTTGACTTAAATTGATAAAGCTAGTCATAAATAGTATAAAATTTCCTTCGAAAAGTCTTTGCGGTGAAAATTGTGGAAAATATCGAAGAAAAACCCTTAATTTAGGTGTAAATTTGAATTTGAATTTTTCGAAGCACCCCCCTTACAACATTTTCAAAATTTTTCAAAATTTAGAATTTCGATATTTTGACTTAAATTTATAAAGTTAGTCATAAATAGTATAAAATGTCCTTCGAAAAGTCTTTGCGATGAAAATTGTGGAAAATATCGAAGAAAAACCCTTAATTTAGGTGTAAATTTGTGATAAAGCACCCCCCTTACAACATTTTCAAAATTTTTCAAAATTTAGAATTTTGATATTTTGACTTAAGTTGATAGAGGTAGTCATAAGTAGTATAAAATGTCCTTCAAAAAGTCTTTGCGGTGAAAATTGTGAAAAATATCGAAGAAAAACCCTTAATTTAGGTGTAAATTTGAATTTGAATTTTTCGAAGCACCCCCTTACAACATTTTCAAAATTTTTTAAAATTTAGAATTTTGATATTTTGACTTAAGTTGATAGAGGTAGTCATAAGTAGTATAAAATGTCCTTCGAAAAGTCTTTGCGGTGAAAATTGTGAAAAATATCGAAGAAAAACCCTTAATTTAGGTGTAAATTTGAATTTGAATTTTTCGAAGCACCCCCCTTACAACATTTTCAAAATTTTTCAAAATTTAGAATTTCGATATTTTGACTTAAATTGATAAAGCTAGTCATAAATAGTATAAAATGTCCTCCGAAAAGTCTTTGCGATGAAAATTGTGGAAAATATCGAAGAAAAACCCTTAATTTAGGTGTAAATTTGAATTTGAATTTTTCGAAGCATCCCCCTTACAACATTTTCAAAATTTTTCAAAATTTAGAATTTTGATATTTTGACTTAAGTTGATAGAGGTAGTCATAAGTAGTATAAAATGTCCTTCAAAAAGTCTTTGCGGTGAAAATTGTGAAAAATATCGAAGAAAAACCCTTAATTTAGGTGTAAATTTGAATTTGAATTTTTCGAAGCACCCCCTTACAACATTTTCAAAATTTTTCAAAATTTAGAATTTTGATATTTTGACTTAAGTTGATAGAGGTAGTCATAAGTAGTATAAAATGTCCTTCGAAAAGTCTTTGCGGTGAAAATTGTGAAAAATGTCGAAGAAAAACCCTTAATTTAGGTGTAAATTTGAATTTGAATTTTTCGAAGCACCCCCCTTACAACATTTTCAAAATTTTTCAAAATTTAGAATTGTGATATTTTGACTTAAATTGATAGAGGTAGTCATAAGTAGTATAAAATGTCCTTCGAAAAGTCTTTGCGATGAAAATTGTGGAAAATATCGAAGAAAAACCCTTAATTTAGGTGTAAATTTGAATTTGAATTTTTCGAAGCACCCCCCTTACAATATTTTCAAAATTTTTCAAAATTTAGAATATCGATATTTTGACTTAAATTGATAAACTAGTCATAAATAGTATAAAATGTCCTTCGAAAAGTCTTTGCGATGAAAATTGTGGAAAATATCGAAGAAAAACCCTTAATTTAGGTGTAAATTTGAATTTAAATTTTTCGAAGCATCCCCCTTACAACATTTTCAAAATTTAGAATATCGATATTTTGACTTAAATTGATAAAGCTAGTCATAAATAGTATAAAATGTCCTTCGAAAAGTCTTTGCGATGAAAATTGTGGAAAATATCGAAGAAAAACCCTTAATTTAGGTGTAAATTTGAATTTGAATTTTTCGAAGCACCCGCCTTACAACATTTTCAAAATTTTTCAAAATTTAGAATTTCGATATTTTGACTTAAATTGATAAAGCTAGTCATAAGTAGTATAAAATGTCCTTCGAAAAGTCTTTGCGATGAAAATTGTGGAAAATATCGAAGAAAAACCCTTAATTTAGGTGTAAATTTGAATTTGATTTTTAAAGCACCCCCCTTACAACATTTTCAAAATTTTTCAAAATTTAGAATTTTGATATTTTGACTTAAGTTGATAGAGGTAGTCATAAGTAGTATAAAATGTCCTTCAAAAAGTCTTTGCGGTGAAAATTGTGAAAAATATCGAAGAAAAACCCTTAATTTAGGTGTAAATTTGAATTTGAATTTTTCGAAGCATCCCCCTTACAACATTTTCAAAATTTTTTAAAATTTAGAATTTTGATATTTTGACTTAAGTTGATAGAGGTAGTCATAAGTAGTATAAAATGTCCTTCGAACAGTCTTTACGATGAAAATTGTGGAAAATATTGATGAAAAACCCTTAATTTAGGTGTAAATTTGAATTTGAATTTTTCGAAGCACCCCCCTTACAACATTTTCAAAATTTTTCAAAATTTAGAATATCGATATTTTGACTTAAATTGATAAACTAGTCATAAATAGTATAAAATGTCCTTCGAAAAGTCTTTGCGATGAAAATTGTGGAAAATATCGAAGAAAAACCCTTAATTTAGGTGTAAATTTGAATTTGAATTTTTCGAAGCACCCCCCTTACAACATTTTCAAAATTTTTCAAAATTTAGAATTTCGATATTTTGACTTAAATTGATAAAGCTAGTCATAAGTAGTATAAAATGTCCTTCGAACAGTTTTTACGATGAAAATTGTGGAAAATATCGATGAAAAATTTGAATTTGAATTTTTCGAAGCACCCCCCTTACAACATTTTCAAAATTTTTCAAAATTTAGAATTTTGATATTTTGACTTAAATTGATAGAGGTAGTCATAAGTAGTATAAAAAGTCCTTGGAACAGTCTTTACGATGAAAATTGTGGAAAATATCGAAGAAAAACCCTTAATTTAGGTGTTAATTTGAATTTGAATTTTTCGAAGCACCCCCCTTACAACATTTTCAAAATTTTTCAAAATTTAGAATTTCGATATTTTGACTTAAATTGATAAAGCTAGTCATAAATAGTATAAAATGTCCTCCGAAAAGTCTTTGCGATGAAAATTGTGGAAAACATCGAAGAAAAACCCTTAATTTAGGTGTAAATTTGAATTTGAATTTTTCGAAGCATCCCCCTTACAACATTTTCAAAATTTTTCAAAATTAAGAATATCGATATTTTGACTTAAATTGATAAAGCTAGTCATAAATAGTATAAAATTTCCTTCGAAAAGTCTTTGCGATGAAAATTGTGGAAAATATCGAAGAAAAACCCTTAATTTAGGTGTAAATTTGAATTTGAATTTTTCGAAGCACCCCCCTTAGAACATTTTCAAAATTTTTCAAAATTTAGAATTTCGATATTTTGACTTAAATTGATAAAGCTAGTCATAAATAGTATAAAATGTCCTTCGAAAAGTCTTTGCGATGAAAATTGTGGAAAATATCGAAGAAAAACCCTTAATTTAGGTGTAAATTTGAATTTGAATTCTTCGAAGCACCCCCCTTACAACATTTTCAAAATTTTTCAAAATTTAGAATTTTGATATTTTGACTTAAGTTGATAGAGGTAGTCATAAGTAGTATAAAATGTCCTTCGAAAAGTCTTTGCGGTGAAAATTGTGAAAAATATCGAAGAAAAACCCTTAATTTAGGTGTAAATTTGAATTTGAATTTTTCGAAGCACCCCCCTTACAACATTTTCAAAATTTAGAATTTTGATATTTTGACTTAAATTGATAAAGCTAGTCATAAGTAGTATAAAATGTCCTTCGAACAGTCTTTACGATGAAAATTGTGGAAAATATCGAAGAAAAACCCTTAATTTAGGTGTAAATTTGAATTTGAATTTTTCGAAGCACACCCTTTACAACATTTTCAAAATTTTTCAAAATTTAGAATATCGATATTTTGACTTAAATTGATAAAGCTAGTCATAAATAGTATAAAATGTCCTTCGAAAAGTCTTTGCGATTAAAATTGTGGAAAATATCGAAGAAAAACCCTTAATTTAGGTGTAAATTTGAATTTGAATTTTTCGAAGCATCCCCCTTACAACATTTTCAAAATTTTTCAAAATTTAGAATTTCGATATTTTGACTTAAATTGATAAAGCTAGTCATAAATAGTATAAAATGTCCTTCGAAAAGTCTTTGCGATGAAAATTGTGGAAAATATCGAAGAAAAACCCTTAATTTAGGTGTAAATTTGAATTTGAATTTTTCGAAGCACCCCCCTTACAACATTTTTTCAAAATTTAGAATTTTGATATTTTGACTTAAATTGATAGAGGTAGTCATAAGTAGTATAAAATGTCCTTCGAAAAGTCTTTGCGATGAAAATTGTGGAAAATATCGAAGAAAAACCCTTAATTTAGGTGTAAATTTGAATTTGAATTTTTCGAAGCACCCCCCTTACAACATTTTCAAAATTTTTCAAAATTTAGAATATCGATATTTTGACTTAAATTGATAAAGCTAGTCATAAATAGTATAAAATGTCCTTCGAAAAGTCTTTGCGATGAAAATTGTGGAAAATATCGAAGAAAAACCCTTAATTTAGGTGTAAATTTGAATTTGAATTTTTCGAAGCACCCCCCTTACAACATTTTCAAAATTTTTCAAAATTTAGAATTTTGATATTTTGACTTAAATTGATAGAGGTAGTCATAAGTAGTATAAAATGTCCTTCGAAAAGTCTTTGCGGTGAAAATTGTGGAAAATATCGAAGAAAAACCCTTAATGTAGGTGTAAATTTGAATTTGAATTTTTCGAAGCACCCCCCTTACAACATTTTCAAAATTTTTCAAAATTTAGAATTTCGATATTTTGACTTAAATTGATAAAGCTAGTCATAAATAGTATAAAATGTCCTTCGAAAAGTCTTTGCGATGAAAATTGTGGAAAATATCGAAGAAAAACCCTTAATTTAGGTGTAAATTTGAATTTGAATTTTTCGAAGCACCCCCCCTTACAACATTTTCAAAATTTTTCAAAATTTAGAATTTTGATATTTTGACTTAAATTGATAGAGCTAGTCATAAGTAGTATAAAATGTCCTTCGAAAAGTCTTTGCGATGAAAATTGTGGAAAATATCGAAGAAAAACCCTTAATTTAGGTGTAAATTTGAATTTGAATTTTTCGAAGCACCCCCCTTACAACATTTTCAAAATTTTTCAAAATTTAGAATATCGATATTTTGACTTAAATTGATAAAGCTAGTCATAAATAGTATAAAATGTCCTTCGAAAAGTCTTTGCGATGAAAATTGTGGAAAATATCGAAGAAAAACCCTTAATTTAGGTGTAAATTTGAATTTGAATTTTTCGAAGCACCCCCCTTACAACATTTTCAAAATTTTTCAAAATTTAGAATTTTGATATTTTGACTTAAATTGATAGAGGTAGTCATAAGTAGTATAAAATGTCCTTCGAACAGTCTTTACGATGAAAATTGTGGAAAATATCGAAGAAAAACCCTTAATGTAGGTGTAAATTTGAATTTGAATTTTTCAAAGCACCCCCCTTACAACATTTTCAAAATTTTTCAAATTTAGAATATCGATATTTTGACTTAAATTGATAAAGCTAGTCATAAATAGTATAAAATGTCCTTCGAAAAGTCTTTGCGATGAAAATTGTAAAAAATATCGAAGAAAAACCCTTAATTTAGGTGTAAATTTGAATTTGAATTTTTCGAAGCACCCCCCTTACAACATTTTCAAAATTTTTCAAAATTTAGAATTTCGATATTTTGACTTAAATTGATAAAGCTAGTCATAAATAGTATAAAATTTCCTTCGAAAAGTCTTTGCGGTGAAAATTGTGGAAAATATCGAAGAAAAACCCTTAATTTAGGTGTAAATTTGAATTTGAATTTTTCGAAGCACCCCCCTTACAACATTTTCAAAATTTTTCAAAATTTAGAATTTCGATATTTTGACTTAAATTGATAAAGTTAGTCATAAATAGTATAAAATGTCCTTCGAAAAGTCTTTGCGATGAAAATTGTGGAAAATATCGAAGAAAAACCCTTAATTTAGGTGTAAATTTGAATTTGAATTTTTTGAAGCACCCCCCTTACAACATTTTCAAAATTTTTCAAAATTTAGAATTTCGATATTTTGACTTAAATTGATAAAGCTAGTCATAAATAGTATAAAATGTCCTTCGAAAAGTCTTTGCGATGAAAATTGTAAAAAATATCGAAGAAAAACCCTTAATTTAGGTGTAAATTTGAATTTGAATTTTTCGAAGCATCCCCCTTACAACATTTTCAAAATTTTTTAAAATTTAGAATTTTGATATTTTGACTTAAGTTGATAGAGGTAGTCATAAGTAGTATAAAATGTCCTTCGAACAGTCTTTACGATGAAAATTGTGGAAAATATCGATGAAAAACCCTTAATTTAGGTGTAAATTTGAATTTGAATTTTTCGAAGCACCCCCCTTACAACATTTTCAAAATTTTTCAAAATTTAGAATATCGATATTTTGACTTAAATTGATAAAGCTAGTCATAAATAGTATAAAATGTCCTTCGAAAAGTCTTTGCGATGAAAATTGTGGAAAATATCGAAGAAAAACCCTTAATTTAGGTGTAAATTTGAATTTGAATTTTTCGAAGCACCCCCCTTACAACATTTTCAAAATTTTTCAAAATTTAGAATATCGATATTTTGACTTAAATTGATAAAGCTAGTCATAAATAGTATAAAATGTCCTTCGAAAAGTCTTTGCGATGAAAATTGTGGAAAATATCGAAGAAAAACCCTTAATTTAGGTGTAAATTTGAATTTGAATTTTTCGAAGCACCCGCCTTACAACATTTTCAAAATTTTTCAAAATTTAGAATTTCGATATTTTGACTTAAATTGATAAAGCTAGTCATAAGTAGTATAAAATGTCCTTCGAAAAGTCTTTTTGGTGAAAATTGTGGAAAATATCGAAGAAAAACCCTTAATTTAGGTGTAAATTTGAATTTGAATTTTTCGAAGCACCCCCCTTACAACATTTTCAAAATTTTTCAAAATTTAGAATTTCGATATTTTGACTTAAATTGATAAAGCTAGTCATAAATAGTATAAAATGTCCTTCGAAAAGTCTTTGCGGTGAAAATTGTGGAAAATATCGAAGAAAAACCCTTAATTTAGGTGTAAATTTGAATTTGAATTTTTCGAAGCACCCCCCTTACAACATTTTCAAATTTTTCAAAATTTAGAATTTTGATATTTTGACTTAAATTGATAAAGCTAGTCATAAGTAGTATAAAATGTCCTTCGAAAAGTCTTTACGATGAAAATTGTGGAAAATATCGAAGAAAAACCCTTAATTTAGGTGTAAATTTGAATTTGAATTTTTCGAAGCACACCCCTTACAACATTTTCAAAATTTTTCAAAATTTAGAATTTCGATATTTTGACTTAAATTGATAAAGCTAGTCATAAATAGTATAAAATATCCTTCGAAAAGTCTTTGCGATGAAAATTGTGGAAAATATCGAAGAAAAACCCTTAATTTAGGTGTAAATTTGAATTTGAATTTTTCGAAGCACCCCCTTACAACATTTTCAAAATTTTTCAAAATTTAGAATTTCGATATTTTGACTTAAATTGATAAAGCTAGTCATAAATAGTATAAAATGTCCTTCGAAAAGTCTTTGCGATGAAAATTGTGGAAAATATCGAAGAAAAACCCTTAATTTAGGTGTAAATTTGAATTTGAATTTTTCGAAGCATCCCCCCTTACAACATTTTCAAAATTTTTCAAAATTTAGAATTTCGATATTTTGACTTAAATTGATAAAGCTAGTCATAAATAGTATAAAATGTCCTTCGAAAAGTCTTTGCGATGAAAATTGTGGAAAATATCGAAGAAAAACCCTTAATTTAGGTGTAAATTTGAATTTGAATTTTTCGAAGCACCCCCCTTACAACATTTTCAAAATTTTTCAAAATTTAGAATTTCGATATTTTGACTTAAATTGATAAAGCTAGTCATAAATAGTATAAAATGTCCTTCGAAAAGTCTTTGCGATGAAAATTGTGGAAAATATCGAAGAAAAACCCTTAATTTAGGTGTAAATTTGAATTTGAATTTTTCGAAGCACCCCCCCTTACAACATTTTCAAAATTTTTCAAAATTTAGAATTTTGATATTTTGACTTAAATTGATAAAGCTAGTCATAAGTAGTATAAAATGTCCTTCGAAAAGTCTTTGCGGTGAAAATTGTGGAAAATATCGAAGAAAAACCCTTAATTTAGGTGTAAATTTGAATTTGAATTTTTCGAAGCACCCCCCTTACAACATTTTCAAATTTTTCAAAATTTAGAATTTTGATATTTTGACTTAAATTGATAAAGCTAGTCATAAGTAGTATAAAATGTCCTTCGAACAGTCTTTACGATGAAAATTGTGGAAAATATCGAAGAAAAACCCTTAATTTAGGTGTAAATTTGAATTTGAATTTTTCGAAGCACCCCCCTTACAACATTTTCAAAATTTTTCAAAATTTAGAATATCGATATTTTGACTTAAATTGATAAAGCTAGTCATAAATAGTATAAAATGTCCTTCGAAAAGTCTTTGCGATGAAAATTGTGGAAAATATCGAAGAAAAACCCTTAATTTAGGTGTAAATTTGAATTTGAATTTTTCGAAGCACCCCCCTTACAACATTTTCAAAATTTTTCAAAATTTAGAATTTCGATATTTTGACTTAAATTGATAAAGCTAGTCATAAATAGTATAAAATGTCCTTCGAAAAGTCTTTGCGATGAAAATTGTGGAAAATATCGAAGAAAAACCCTTAATTTAGGTGTAAATTTGAATTTGAATTTTTCGAAGCACCCCCCTTACAACATTTTCAAAATTTTTCAAAATTTAGAATTTTGATATTTTGACTTAAATTGATAAAGCTAGTCATAAGTAGTATAAAATGTCCTTCGAAAAGTCTTTGCGATGAAAATTGTGGAAAATATCGAAGAAAAACCCTTAATTTAGGTGTAAATTTGAATTTGAATTTTTCGAAGCACCCCCCTTACAACATTTTCAAAATTTTTCAAAATTTAGAATATCGATATTTTGACTTAAATTGATAAAGCTAGTCATAAATAGTATAAAATGTCCTTCGAAAAGTCTTTGCGATGAAAATTGTGAAAAATATCGAAGAAAAACCCTTAATTTAGGTGTAAATTTGAATTTGAATTTTTCGAAGCACCCCCCTTACAACATTTTCAAAATTTTTCAAAATTTAGAATTTCGATATTTTGACTTAAATTGATAAAGCTAGTCATAAATAGTATAAAATGTCCTTCGAAAAGTCTTTGCGATGAAAATTGTGGAAAATATCGAAGAAAAACCCTTAATTCAGGTGTAAATTTGCATTTGAATTTTTCGAAGCACCCCCCTTACAACATTTTCAAAATTTTTCAAAATTTAGAATTTTGATATTTTGACTTAAGTTGATAGAGGTAGTCATAAGTAGTATAAAATGTCCTTCGAAAAGTCTTTGCGGTGAAAATTGTGAAAAATATCGAAGAAAAACCCTTAATTTAGGTGTAAATTTGAATTTGAATTTTTCGAAGCACCCCCCTTACAACATTTTCAAAATTTTTAAAAATTTAGAATTTTGATATTTTGACTTAAATTGATAAAGCTAGTCATAAGTAGTATAAAATGTCCTTCGAAAAGTCTTTGCGATGAAAATTGTGGAAAATATCGAAGAAAAACCCTTAATTTAGGTGTAAATTTGAATTTGAATTTTTCGAAGCACCCCCCTTACAACATTTTTAAAATTTTTCAAAATTTAGAATATCGATATTTTGACTTAAATTGATAAAACTAGTCATAAATGATGAGGGGAGAATTCCGCCGATTTGGAAGTAAAATAAAAGATGATGCGTTTGATGTAGAGTTTTATATTATTTATTGTTCGCGACTCCGCGCGGCGATCTGCTTGCGTTCGCTTTCTTATTCTCAACTCTAATAATTAAACATAACAGTTTTCTCTCTGTCTCTCAGTTCGCTAACATTCTGTTATTCCTATGTTCTGTTTACATACGCTTATAAATGGAAATATTGTACCTAATTTCAACACCTCTCCTCAATGTTTTCATTTCTAAATATAACAATTTACATGACATTCATAAGCTTAATCAACTTCTCATGTTTCAATTTTGACAAATTCTTTGTTAACATATCGGCTATCATATCGTTAGTTGGTACATATTTTAATTCAACATCGCCTTTCTGGATAACTTCCCTAATGAAATGATACCTGATATCAATATGCTTTGACCGAGCATGGTAAACTGGATTTTTGGCCAAATTCTGAGCGCTAAGATTGTCTCCATGGATGATTGTTGGGGTATCCTTCCTTCCACAACCGATCTCGATGATTAAACGCCTCAGATGTAGCGCCTCCTTTACAGCTGATGATAGCGCCATATATTCTGCTTCCGTGCTGCTTAATGCAACACTGTTTTGCTTTTCAGACTTCCAGGAGATAGGGCCTCCTGACAAGAAGAAAACAAATCCTGTGTACGAACGTCGGTGGCTGACATCACCTGCCCAGTCGGCATCAACGTAGCCAACCAACGGCAACCCTCCAGCCTGATAGCTTAAGGTTTTCTTAGCCGTTCCTGCTAAATACCGCATCACATGTTTCATAGCCAATACATGTTCGCTATGTGGGTTCTTATTTCGCTGCGCCAGCTTTACAACTGAGTGATAGATATCTGGCCTTGATGTTAACGCAATCCACATTAACTCTCCTATTGCGGACTGATATCCAGTTGGATCCTGAGTAACACAATCCTCTTTGTTACACACCACCTGAAATCCCGCGTCTAAGGGTGTCGCTGTTGGCCTGCACTGCTCCAAGCCGTGTCTCTGCAGCATATCCTTGATGTACAACGTCTGATTCATCGTTATACGGCCCAACTCGCCTTCACGTGCTATCTGCATACCCAAAAACGTGTTCAGCTGACCTTTGTCCACGCATTCAAATCTCGAAGCTATCTTAGACTTGACCTGCATGAGATCCACTCTGCTCTGGCACGCTATAAGAAGGTCATCAACATAAATTAGTACAAGACACAAGTTACCGTTTATGTCCTGTTTATACAAACAAGCTTCGTACTGGCAGGGCACGAATCCGATCTCTCGAAGTGCTTCATCTAAAGTGGCGTTCCACTCTCGTCCTGCCTGTTTTAGTCCGTATATCGCCTTATTGAGCCTCAGAACCCTGTCCTTGCACTCATCGTCGTCGAAAATCTTAGGCTGTTTCATATATACGGTCTCGCTCAAATGACTATTGAGGTAGGCTGTACACACATCCATCTGGTGTAGGTACATCTTTAGCTCCACTGACATCGCCAGCACTAGGCGAATGGTTTCATATCGGCATACTGGTGAAAAAGTCTCTCCATAGTTAACTCCAAATTTCTGTGAGCAACCCTTCGCTACCAAGCGAGCTTTATACCGCTCGGGATTGCCTTCACCGTCCCTTTTAATGGTAAAAACCCATCGGCATCCTATGGCTTTTTCTCCTTCTGGCAAATCGCAAATCGTCCATGTATTATTTGCCACGAGCG
The DNA here is from genome assembly GCA_018904025.1 of Zaprionus vittiger. Classification (NCBI taxonomy): domain Eukaryota; kingdom Metazoa; phylum Arthropoda; class Insecta; order Diptera; family Drosophilidae; genus Zaprionus; species Zaprionus vittiger. Next base: position 32,820 of record JAEIFQ010001111.1, read on the forward strand.
CGTCATATTCCGACTTCATGGCTTCCATCCAAAAAGTAGCTTGCTGGCTATGTAACGCTTCTTCACAGCTTTGAGGCAGCGGGATTTCAGCCTTGATCATGGCATTGACAACGTTAAATTCCTTCCTTGGTCGGCCTGACTTGCCGGTCCGAATTATTCTAGGCCTCCCTGGCCCGATTCTCATTGCCTCTCCTGCAGGTGGCACCGCCTCCTCATCCTGCAGGTTACGATCTGTGTCTCTTTCTGAAGGCTCTGCACTGAGGTTCTCACTGGATTCCTCACTTTTATCATCTCCTGTCTGCTCATCCTCCTCACGCTGCCACTCCACCTTGAGTACATTTTCAGCTTTCCTGGGAGATGTTTCTGCAGCTGGAAATTCAAAAATCTTAGCCTCGTCTTCTTGAATTTCATTGAATAAAACATCGCGTTTAACAACGACCTGTTGCGTCATCTGATCGTACAACCTGTACCCTTTTGATTCCAGGGAATATCCGACGAATCGATATTCCTTACCTTTGGCCTTGAATTTTCCACGGTGACCTTTATCTAGTCCCACCGTCAACGATCCGAAAATTCGCATATGACTCACATTAGGTTTCTTTCCACTCCACGCCTCATAGGGAGTAATTCTGACGAGAGCTGCAGTTGGCGACCGATTTCTGATGTAACACGCTGTCATCACCGCCTCTGCCCAAAGGCTCTCCGGCATTCCTGAATGAATAAGCAAACTCCTGGCCATTTCCACCAGAGTTCGATTGGCTCGCTCTGCCACGCCGTTTTGCTGAGGACTGTATGGGACAGTCAACTGCCTTACGATTCCATTTTCCTGAAGCAAATTGTCAAAACGTTTATTAACAAACTCACGGCCATTATCGCTGCGTATTGCTTTTATCTTGCGTCCAAGCTGACTTTCTGCCATGTTTTTAAAGACTACAAACTTGTCATATACTTCGTCTTTGGACTTTACGAAGTACACAAACACACGGCGGGTCATATCATCAATAAATGTGACAAAATAAGAAGCTCCTCCAATCGACTTCTTTTCCATTGGACCACACACATCCGTGTGAATCAGTTCCAGTTGGTGCGTTGCTCTGTTCTCCGATACTGGAAAGGGCTGTGTATGTATCTTGCTCTTCATACACGACAGGCACTGACTTCTTTTTGAAAAATTTACACAGTTGATGCCTTGCACCATTGAATGTTTTACTAACTCGGATAAACTGGCATAATTTAAATGTCCATATCGCTTATGCCACAGACTTGCACTGGTCTGAATAGCGCCGAAACAAGTGTTCCGCTTGCTCTCGAAAATAAACAGCTTGTTCCTTCTTTGCGCTTTCAACACTTCTTCATCATCCAGTCTTTGCGAAATGTTACAGTACATCCTCGAGAAACTGCACAATTAATAGACATAAAATTTCCTTTCATTTCTGGAACGTGCAATACATTTCGCAGCGTCAAATTGCAATAATCTGTTTTCACGATTACGTCACCTTTACCAACTGCTCTCATTACGTTGTTGTCTGCCAAAATAATATCTTCCTCTTGGCCCACATAATTGGTAAAAAGACTTCGAGTGCAACACATATGAGCTGTAGCCCCACTATCAAGACACCAGCTAGACGCCTCCAACTCTCGTACGTCACTAGCAGGCACTACTGTATATGATCTGTTCTTGCACTCTTTCTCTTTTGACAATGCGTTTTTGCCTTGCGCTTTACACTGCTTTTTATAGTGGCCTCGCTGTCCACAGTTATAACACTCCACGTTTGATTTGTCTCTTCTCTTGCACTTTATGTTCTCTGATTGCGCCTTTGCCTGGAAAGCTAACTGTTCATTTCCAGCTCTATCTCTGGCTTCGGTGTTCCTTCTCTCTCCTTCAGCAAGCAGTTTGACCTTCAAAACGTCTAACAAGGGCAATGTGTCCCGCGTTTCCATGGCTATGACGAAATTTTCGTAATCTCGACTTAAACTCGACAGTAATATTATTGCTGTTAGTTCGTCACCTAACTTGATATCCACTTCACTGAGTTTGTCCACTGTCGAACAGAAGGAATTTATGTGCGCTGCAATTTCGTCATCTTCTGCCATACGCATACCAAGTAATTTTTATATAGCGAAACCTTTCGCACTGGCCCGCTTGGCTGATGAACATCTTTCAGCTTTTGCCAAGCGCTGCTGGCCGTTGTACAGCTCTTAAGATATCCCAACTGGGTCTGCTTTACGCTCAGCGTAATCATAGCTAGAGCCTTCTGATCGAGTCCGTCCCATATTCCGTCGTCTCCATCTGGCCGCTGTCCCTGGATCACTCTCCAGACCTCTGCATGGATCAGAACACTGCGCATTTGGATCACCCATGTGTCATAATTTCCTGTGTCCAATTTATCTATCTGATACATGGCGCTCATGATGACCGATGACGACGTATTCCGCGTAACTACCGTTATCCCGCGACGTAGACCGATCCACCTTTTATATTACTTTAAGTAGGAAAAACTAGGCTCTGGGCCCATAACGTGATGAGGGGAGAATTCCGCCGATTTGGAAGTAAAATAAAAGATGATGCGTTTGATGTAGAGTTTTATATTATTTATTGTTCGCGACTCCGCGCGGCGATCTGCTTGCGTTCGCTTTCTTATTCTCAACTCTAATAATTAAACATAACAGTTTTCTCTCTGTCTCTCAGTTCGCTAACATTCTGTTATTCCTATGTTCTGTTTACATACGCTTATAAATGGAAATATTGTACCTAATTTCAACAATAAATAGTATAAAATGTCCTTCGAAAAGTCTTTGCGATGAAAATTGTGGAAAATATCAAAGAAAAACCCTTAATTTAGGTGTAAATTTGAATTTGAAGTTTTAGAAGCATCCCCCTTACAACATTTTCAAAATTTTTCAAAAATTTAGAATATCGATATTTTGACTTAAATTGATAAAGCTAGTCATAAATAGTATAAAATGTCCTTCGAAAAGTCTTTGCGATGAAAATTGTGGAAAATATCGAAGAAAAACCCTTAATTTAGGTGTAAATTTGTATTTGAATTTTTCGAAGCACCCCCCTTACAACATTTTCAAAATTTTTCAAAATTTAGAATTTTGATATTTTGACTTAAGTTGATAGAGGTAGTCATAAGTAGTATAAAATGTCCTTCGAAAAGTCTTTGCGGTGAAAAATGTAAAAAATATCGAAGAAAAACCCTTAATTTAGGTGTAAATTTGAATTTGAATTTTTCGAAGCACCCCCCTTACAACATTTTCAAAATTTTTCAAAATTTAGAATTTTGATATTTTGACTTAAATTGATAAAGCTAGTCATAAGTAGTATAAAATGTCCTTCGAACAGTCTTTACGATGAAAATTGTGGAAAATATCGAAGAAAAACCCTTAATTTAGGTGTAAATTTGAATTTGAATTTTTCGAAGCACCCCCTTTACAACATTTTCAAAATTTTTCAAAATTTAGAATATCGATATTTTGACTTAAATTGATAAAGCTAGTCATAAATAGTATAAAATGTCCTTCGAAAAGTCTTTGCGATGAAAATTGTGGAAAATATCAAAGAAAAACCCTTAATTTAGGTGTAAATATGAATTTGAATTTTTCGAAGCATCCCCCTTACAACATTTTCAAAATTTTTCAAAATTTAGAATATCGATATTTTGACTTAAATTGATAAAGCTAGTCATAAATAGTATAAAATGTCCTTCGAAAAGTCTTTGCGATGAAAATTGTGGAAAATATCGAAGAAAAACCCTTAATTTAGGTGTAAATTTGAATTTGAATTTTTCGAAGCACCCCCCTTACAACATTTTCAAAATTTTTCAAAATTTAGAATTTTGATATTTTGACTTAAGTTGATAGAGGTAGTCATAAGTAGTATAAAATGTCCTTCGAAAAGTCTTTGCGGTGAAAATTGTGAAAAATATCGAAGAAAAACCCTTAATTTAGGTGTAAATTTGAATTTGAATTTTTCGAAGCACCCCCTTACAACATTTTCAAAATTTTTCAAAATTTAGAATTTTGATATTTTGACTTAAATTGATAAAGCTAGTCATAAGTAGTATAAAATGTCCTTCGAACAGTCTTTACGATGAAAATTGTGGAAAATATCGAAGAAAAACCCTTAATTTAGGTGTAAATTTGAATTTGAATTTTTCGAAGCACCCCCCTTACAACATTTTTAAAATTTTTCAAAATTTAGAATATCGATATTTTGACTTAAATTGATAAAGCTAGTCATGAATAGTATAAAATGTCCTTCGAAAAGTCTTTGCGATGAAAATTGTGGAAAATATCAAAGAAAAACCCTTAATTTAGGTGTAAATTTGAATTTGAAGTTTTCGAAGCATCCCCCTTACAACATTTTCAAAATTTTTCAAAATTTAGAATATCGATATTTTGACTTAAATTGATAAAGCTAGTCATAAATAGTATAAAATGTCCTTCGAAAAGTCTTTGCGATGAAAATTGTGGAAAATATCGAAGAAAAACCCTTAATTTAGGTGTAAATTTGAATTTGAATTTTTCGAAGCACCCCCCTTACAACATTTTCAAAATTTTTCAAAATTTAGAATTTTGATATTTTGACTTAAGTTGATAGAGGTAGTCATAAGTAGTATAAAATGTCCTTCGAAAAGTCTTTGCGGTGAAAAATGTGAAAAATATCGAAGAAAAACCCTTAATTTAGGTGTAAATTTGAATTTGAATTTTTCGAAGCACCCCCTTACAACATTTTCAAAATTTTTCAAAATTTAGAATTTTGATATTTTGACTTAAATTGATAAAGCTAGTCATAAGTAGTATAAAATGTCCTTCGAACAGTCTTTACGATGAAAATTGTGGAAAATATCGAAGAAAAACCCTTAATTTAGGTGTAAATTTGAATTTGAATTTTTCGAAGCACCCCCTTTACAAAATTTTCAAAATTTTTCAAAATTTAGAATATCGATATTTTGACTTAAATTGATAAAGCTAGTCATAAATAGTATAAAATGTCCTTCGAAAAGTCTTTGCGATTAAAATTGTGGAAAATATCGAAGAAAAACCCTTAATTTAGGTGTAAATTTGAATTTGAATTTTTCGAAGCATCCCCCTTACAACATTTTCAAAATTTTTCAAAATTTAGAATTTCGATATTTTGACTTAAATTGATAGAGGTAGTCATAAGTAGTATAAAATGTCATTCGAAAAGTCTTTGCGATGAAAATTGTGGAAAATATCGAAGAAAACATTTCAAAATTTTTCAAAATTTAGAATTTTGATATTTTGACTTAAATTGATAAAGCTAGTCATAAGTAGTATAAAATGTCCTTCGAACAGTCTTTACGATGAAAATTGTGGAAAATATCGAAGAAAAACCCTTAATTTAGGTGTAAATTTGAATTTGAATTTTTCGAAGCACCCCCCTTACAACATTTTTAAAATTTTTCAAAATTTAGAATATCGATATTTTGACTTAAATTGATAAAGCTAGTCATAAATAGTATAAAATGTCCTTCGAAAAGTCTTTGCGATGAAAATTGTGGAAAATATCAAAGAAAACCCTTAATTTAGGTGTAAATTTGAATTTGAATTTTTCGAAGCATCCCCTTACAACATTTTCAAAATTTTTCAAAATTTAGAATATCGATATTTTGACTTAAATTGATAAAGCTGGTCATAAATAGTATAAAATGTCCTTCGAAAAGTCTTTGCGATGAAAATTGTGGAAAATATCGAAGAAAAACCCTTAATTTAGGTGTAAATTTGAATTTGAATTTTTCGAAGCACCCCCCTTACAACATTTTCAAAATTTTTCAAAATTTAGAATTTTGATATTTTGACTTAAGTTGATAGAGGTAGTCATAAGTAGTATAAAATGTCCTTCGAAAAGTCTTTGCGGTGAAAATTGTGAAAAATATCGAAGAAAAACCCTTAATTTAGGTGTAAATTTGAATTTGAATTTTTCGAAGCACCCCCTTACAACATTTTCAAAATTTTTCAAAATTTAGAATTTTGATATTTTGACTTAAATTGATAAAGCTAGTCATAAGTAGTATAAAATGTCCTTCGAACAGTCTTTACGATGAAAATTGTGGAAAATATCGAAGAAAAACCCTTAATTTAGGTGTAAATTTGAATTTGAATTTTTCGAAGCACCCCCCTTACAACATTTTCAAAATTTTTCAAAATTTAGAATTTTGATATTTTGACTTAAGTTGATAGAGGTAGTCATAAGTAGTATAAAATGTCCTTCGAAAAGTCTTTGCGGTGAAAATTGTGAAAAATATCGAAGAAAAACCCTTAATTTAGGTGTAAATTTGAATTTGAATTTTTCGAAGCACCCCCTTACAACATTTTCAAAATTTTTCAAAATTTAGAATTTTGATATTTTGACTTAAATTGATAAAGCTAGTCATAAGTAGTATAAAATGTCCTTCGAACAGTCTTTACGATGAAAATTGTGGAAAATATCGAAGAAAAACCCTTAATTTAGGTGTAAATTTGAATTTGAATTTTTCGAAGCACCCCCCTTACAACATTTTTAAAATTTTTCAAAATTTAGAATATCGATATTTTGACTTAAATTGATAAAGCTAGTCATAAGTAGTATAAAATGTCCTTCGAACAGTCTTTACGATGAAAATTGTGGAAAATATCGAAGAAAAACCCTTAATTTAGGTGTAAATTTGAATTTGAATTTTTCGAAGCACCCCCTTTACAAAATTTTCAAAATTTTTCAAAATTTAGAATATCGATATTTTGACTTAAATTGATAAAGCTAGTCATAAATAGTATAAAATGTCCTTCGAAAAGTCTTTGCGATTAAAATTGTGGAAAATATCGAAGAAAAACCCTTAATTTAGGTGTAAATTTGAATTTGAATTTTTCGAAGCATCCCCCTTACAACATTTTCAAAATTTTTCAAAATTTAGAATTTCGATATTTTGACTTAAATTGATAGAGGTAGTCATAAGTAGTATAAAATGTCATTCGAAAAGTCTTTGCGATGAAAATTGTGGAAAATATCGAAGAAAACATTTCAAAATTTTTCAAAATTTAGAATTTTGATATTTTGACTTAAATTGATAAAGCTAGTCATAAGTAGTATAAAATGTCCTTCGAACAGTCTTTACGATGAAAATTGTGGAAAATATCGAAGAAAAACCCTTAATTTAGGTGTAAATTTGAATTTGAATTTTTCGAAGCACCCCCCTTACAACATTTTTAAAATTTTTCAAAATTTAGAATATCGATATTTTGACTTAAATTGATAAAGCTAGTCATAAATAGTATAAAATGTCCTTCGAAAAGTCTTTGCGATGAAAATTGTGGAAAATATCAAAGAAAAACCCTTAATTTAGGTGTAAATTTGAATTTGAATTTTTCGAAGCATCCCCCTTACAACATTTTCAAAATTTTTCAAAATTTAGAATATCGATATTTTGACTTAAATTGATAAAGCTGGTCATAAATAGTATAAAATGTCCTTCGAAAAGTCTTTGCGATGAAAATTGTGGAAAATATCGAAGAAAAACCCTTAATTTAGGTGTAAATTTGAATTTGAATTTTTCGAAGCACCCCCCTTACAACATTTTCAAAATTTTTCAAAATTTAGAATTTTGATATTTTGACTTAAGTTGATAGAGGTAGTCATAAGTAGTATAAAATGTCCTTCGAAAAGTCTTTGCGGTGAAAATTGTGAAAAATATCGAAGAAAAACCCTTAATTTAGGTGTAAATTTGAATTTGAATTTTTCGAAGCACCCCCCTTACAACATTTTCAAAATTTTTCAAAATTTAGAATTTTGATATTTTGACTTAAATTGATAAAGCTAGTCATAAGTAGTATAAAATGTCCTTCGAACAGTCTTTACGATGAAAATTGTGGAAAATATCGAAGAAAAACCCTTAATTTAGGTGTAAATTTGAATTTGAATTTTTCGAAGCACCCCCCTTACAACATTTTTAAAATTTTTCAAAATTTAGAATATCGATATTTTGACTTAAATTGATAAAGCTAGTCATGAATAGTATAAAATGTCCTTCGAAAAGTCTTTGCGATGAAAATTGTGGAAAATATCAAAGAAAAACCCTTAATTTAGGTGTAAATTTGAATTTGAAGTTTTCGAAGCATCCCCCTTACAACATTTTCAAAATTTTTCAAAATTTAGAATATCGATATTTTGACTTAAATTGATAAAGCTAGTCATAAATAGTATAAAATGTCCTTCGAAAAGTCTTTGCGATGAAAATTGTGGAAAATATCGAAGAAAAACCCTTAATTTAGGTGTAAATTTGAATTTGAATTTTTCGAAGCACCCCCCTTACAACATTTTCAAAATTTTTCAAAATTTAGAATTTCGATATTTTGACTTAAATTGATAAAGCTACTCATAAATAGTATAAAATGTCCTTCAAAAAGTCTTTGCGATGAAAATTGTGGAAAATATCGAAGAAAAACCCTTAATTTAGGTGTAAATTTGTGATAAAGCACCCCCCTTACAACATTTTCAAAATTTTTCAAAATTTAGAATTTTGATATTTTGACTTAAGTTGATAGAGGTAGTCATAAGTAGTATAAAATGTCCTTCAAAAAGTCTTTGCGGTGAAAATATCGAAGAAAAACCCTTAATTTAGGTGTAAATTTGAATTTGAATTTTTCGAAGCACCCCCCTTACAACATTTTCAAAATTTTTCAAAATTTAGAATTTTGATATTTTGACTTAAATTGATAGAGGTAGTTATAAGAAGTATAAAATGTCCTTCGAAAAGTCTTTGCGATGAAAATTGTGGAAAATATCGAAGAAAAACCCTTAATTTAGGTGTAAATTTGAATTTGAATTTTTCGAAGCACCCCCCTTACAACATTTTCAAAATTTTTCAAAAGTTCGAATATCGATATTTTGACTTAAATTGATAAAGCTAGTCATAAATAGTATAAAATGTCCTTCGAAAAGTCTTTGCGATGAAAATTGTGGAAAATATCGAAGAAAAACCCTTCATTTAGGTGTAAATTTAAATTTGAATTTTTCGAAGCACCCCCCTTACAACATTTTCAAAATTTTTCAAAATTTAGAATATCGATATTTTGACTTAAATTGATAAAGCTAGTCATAAATAGTATAAAATGTCCTTCGAAAAGTCTTTGCGATGAAAATTGTGGAAAATATCGAAGAAAAACCCTTAATTTAGGTGTAAATTTGAATTTGAATTTTTCGAAGCATCCCCCTTACAACATTTTCAAAATTTAGAATATCGATATTTTGACTTAAATTGATAAAGCTAGTCATAAATAGTATAAAATGTCCTTCGAAAAGTCTTTGCGATGAAAATGTGGAAAATATCGAAGAAAAACGCTTAATTTAGGAGTAAATTTGAATTTGAATTTTTCGAAGCACCCCCCTTACAACATTTTCAAAATTTTTCAAAATTTAGAATTTCGATATTTTGACTTAAATTGATAAAGCTACTCATAAATAGTATAAAATGTCCTTCAAAAAGTCTTTGCGATGAAAATTGTGGAAAATATCGAAGAAAAACCCTTAATTTAGGTGTAAATTTGTGATAAAGCACCCCCCTTACAACATTTTCAAAATTTTTCAAAATTTAGAATTTTGATATTTTGACTTAAGTTGATAGAGGTAGTCATAAGTAGTATAAAATGTCCTTCAAAAAGTCTTTGCGGTGAAAATATCGAAGAAAAACCCTTAATTTAGGTGTAAATTTGAATTTGAATTTTTCGAAGCACCCCCCTTACAACATTTTCAAAATTTTTCAAAATTTAGAATTTTGATATTTTGACTTAAATTGATAGAGGTAGTTATGAGAAGTATAAAATGTCCTTCGAAAAGTCTTTGCGATGAAAATTGTGGAAAATATCGAAGAAAAACCCTTAATTTAGGTGTAAATTTGAATTTGAATTTTTCGAAGCACCCCCCTTACAACATTTTCAAAATTTTTCAAAAGTTCGAATATCGATATTTTGACTTAAATTGATAAAGCTAGTCATAAATAGTATAAAATGTCCTTCGAAAAGTCTTTGCGATGAAAATTGTGGAAAATATCGAAGAAAAACCCTTCATTTAGGTGTAAATTTAAATTTGAATTTTTCGAAGCACCCCCCTTACAACATTTTCAAAATTTTTCAAAATTTAGAATATCGATATTTTGACTTAAATTGATAAAGCTAGTCATAAATAGTATAAAATGTCCTTCGAAAAGTCTTTGCGATGAAAATTGTGGAAAATATCGAAGAAAAACCCTTAATTTAGGTGTAAATTTGAATTTGAATTTTTCGAAGCACCCCCCTTACAACATTTTCAAAATTTTTCAAAATTTAGAATTTTGATATTTTGACTTAAGTTGATAGAGGTAGTCATAAGTAGTATAAAATGTCCTTCGATAGTCTTTGCGGTGAAAATTGTGAAAAATATCGAAGAAAAACCCTTAATTTAGGTGTAAATTTGAATTTGAATTTTTCGAAGCACCCCCCTTACAACATTTTCAAAATTTTTCAAAATTTAGAATTTTGATATTTTGACTTAAATTGATAAAGCTAGTCATAAGTAGTATAAAATGTCCTTCGAACAGTCTTTACGATGAAAATTGTGGAAAATATCGAAGAAAAACCCTTAATTTAGGTGTAAATTTGAATTTGAATTTTTCGAAGCACCCCCCTTACAACATTTTTAAAATTTTTCAAAATTTAGAATATCGATATTTTGACTTAATTAAGTAGTATAAAATGTCCTTCGATAGTCTTTGCGGTGAAAATTGTGAAAAATATCGAAGAAAAACCCTTAATTTAGGTGTAAATTTGAATTTGAATTTTTCGAAGCACCCCCCTTACAACATTTTCAAAATTTTTCAAAAATTTAGAATTTTGATATTTTGACTTAAATTGATAAAGCTAGTCATAAGTAGTATAAAATGTCCTTCGAACAGTCTTTACGATGAAAATTGTGGAAAATATCGAAGAAAAACCCTTAATTTAGGTGTAAATTTGAATTTGAATTTTTCGAAGCACCCCCCTTACAACATTTTTAAAATTTTTCAAATTTTAGAATATCGATATTTTGACTTAATTTGATAAAGCTAGTCATAAATAGTATAAAATGTCCTTCGAAAAGTCTTTGCGATGAAAATTGTGGAAAATATCAAAGAAAAACCCTTAATTTAGGTGTAAATTTGAATTTGAATTTTTCGAAGCATCCCCCTTACAACATTTTCAAAATTTTTCAAAATTTAGAATATCGATATTTTGACTTAAATTGATAAAGCTAGTCATAAATAGTATAAAATGTCCTTCGAAAAGTCTTTGCGATGAAAATTGTGGAAAATATCGAAGAAAAACCCTTAATTTAGGTGTAAATTTGAATTTGAATTTTTCGAAGCACCCCCCTTACAACATTTTCAAAATTTTTCAAAATTTAGAATTTCGATATTTTGACTTAAATTGATAAAGCTACTCATAAATAGTATAAAATGTCCTTCGAAAAGTCTTTGCGATGAAAATTGTGGAAAATATCGAAGAAAAACCCTTAATTTAGGTGTAAATTTGTGATAAAGCACCCCCCTTACAACATTTTGAAAATTATTCAAAATTTAGAATTTTGATATTTTGACTTAAGTTGATAGAGGTAGTCATAAGTAGTATAAAATGTCCTTCAAAAAGTCTTTGCGGTGAAAATTGTGGAAAATATCGAAGAAAAACCCTTAATTTAGGTGTAAATTTGAATTTGAATTTTTCGAAGCACCCCCCTTACAACATTTTCAAAATTTTTCAAAATTTAGAATTTTGATATTTTGACTTAAATTGATAGAGGTAGTTATAAGTAGTATAAAATGTCCTTCGAAAAGTCTTTGCGATGAAAATTGTGGAAAATATCGAAGAAAAACCCTTAATTTAGGTGTAAATTTGAATTTGAATTTTTCGAAGCACCCCCCTTACAACATTTTTAAAATTTTTCAAAATTTAGAATATCGATATTTTGACTTAAATTGATAAAGCTAGTCATAAATAGTATAAAATGTCCTTCGAAAAGTCTTTGCGATGAAAATTGTGGAAAATATCAAAGAAAAACCCTTAATTTAGGTGTAAATTTGAATTTGAATTTTTCGAAGCACCCCCCTTACAACATTTTCAAAATTTTTCAAAAGTTCGAATATCGATATTTTGACTTAAATTGATAAAGCTAGTCATAAATAGTATAAAATGTCCTTCGAAAAGTCTTTGCGATGAAAATTGTGGAAAATATCGAAGAAAAACCCTTCATTTAGGTGTAAATTTAAATTTGAATTTTTCGAAGCACCCCCCTTACAACATTTTCAAAATTTTTCAAAATTTAGAATTTTGATATTTTGACTTAAATTGATAAAGCTAGTCATTATTAGTATAAAATTTCCTTCGAAAAGTCTTTGCGGTGAAAATTGTGGAAAATATCGAAGAAAAACCCTTAATTTAGGTGTAAATTTGAATTTGAATTTTTCGAAGCACCCCCCTTACAACATTTTCAAAATTTTTCAAAATTTAGAATTTCGATATTTTGACTTAAATTGATAAAGCTAGTCATAAGTAGTATAAAATGTCCTTCGAACAGTCTTTACGATGAAAATTGTGGAAAATATCGAAGAAAAACCCTTAATTTAGGTGTAAATTTGAATTTGAATTTTTCGAAGCACCCCCCTTACAACATTTTCAAAATTTTTCAAAATTTAGAATTTCGATATTTTGACTTAAATTGATAAAGCTAGTCATAAATAGTATAAAATGTCCTTCGAAAAGTCTTTGCGATGAAAATTGTGGAAAATATCGAAGAAAAACCCTTAATTTAGGTGTAAATTTGAATTTGAATTTTTCGAAGCACCCCCCTTACAACATTTTCAAAATTTTTCAAAATTTAGAATATCGATATTTTGACTTAAATTGATAAAGCTAGTCATAAATAGTATAAAATGTCCTTCGAAAAGTCTTTGCGATGAAAATTGTGGAAAATATCGAAGAAAAACCCTTAATTTAGGTGTAAATTTGAATTTGAATTTTTCGAAGCACCCCCCTTACAACATTTTCAAAATTTTTCAAAATTTAGAATTTCGATATTTTGACTTAAATTGATAAAGCTAGTCATAAGTAGTATAAAATGTCCTTCGAAAAGTCTTTGCGATGAAAATTGTGGAAAATATCGAAGAAAAACCCTTAATTTAGGTGTAAATTTGAATTTGAATTTTTCGAAGCACCCCCCTTACAACATTTTCAAAATTTTTCAAAATTTAGAATTTCGATATTTTGACTTAAATTGATAAAGCTAGTCATAAGTAGTATAAAATGTCCTTCGAAAAGTCTTTGCGATGAAAATTGTGGAAAATATCGAAGAAAAACCCTTAATTTAGGTGTAAATTTGAATTTGAATTTTTCGAAGCACCCCCCCCTTACAACATTTTCAAAATTTTTCAAAATTTAGAATATCGATATTTTGACTTAAATTGATAAAGCTAGTCATAAATAGTATAAAATGTCCTTCGAAAAGTCTTTGCGATGAAAATTGTGGAAAATATCGAAGAAAAACCCTTAATTTAGGTGTAAATTTGAATTTGAATTTTTCGAAGCATCCCCCTTACAACATTTTCAAAATTTTTCAAAATTTAGAATTTCGATATTTTGACTTAAATTGATAAAGCTAGTCATAAATAGTATAAAATGTCCTTCGAAAAGTCTTTGCGATGAAAATTGTGGAAAATATCGAAGAAAAACCCTTAATTTAGGTGTAAATTTGAATTTGAATTTTTCGAAGCACCCCCCTTACAACATTTTCAAAATTTTTCAAAATTTAGAATTTCGATATTTTGACTTAAATTGATAAAGCTAGTCATAAATAGTATAAAATGTCCTTCGAAAAGTCTTTGCGATGAAAATTGTGGAAAATATCGAAGAAAAACCCTTAATTTAGGTGTAAATTTGAATTTGAATTTTTCGAAGCACCCCCCTTACAACATTTTCAAAATTTTTCAAAATTTAGAATTTCGATATTTTGACTTAAATTGATAAAGCTAGTCATAAATAGTATAAAATGTCCTTCGAAAAGTCTTTGCGGTGAAAATTGTGGAAAATATCGAAGAAAAACCCTTAATTTAGGTGTAAATTTGAATTTGAATTTTTCGAAGCACCCCCCTTACAACATTTTCAAAATTTTTCAAAATTTAGAATTTCGATATTTTGACTTAAATTGATAAAGCTAGTCATAAATAGTATAAAATGTCCTTCGAAAAGTCTTTGCGATGAAAATTGTGGAAAATATCGAAGAAAAACCCTTAATTTAGGTGTAAATTTGAATTTGAATTTTTCGAAGCACCCCCCTTACAACATTTTCAAAATTTTTCAAAATTTAGAATTTCGATATTTTGACTTAAATTGATAAAGCTAGTCATAAATAGTATAAAATGTCCTTCGAAAAGTCTTTGCGATGAAAATTGTGGAAAATATCGAAGAAAAACCCTTAATTTAGGTGTAAATTTGAATTTGAATTTTTCGAAGCACCCCCTTACAACATTTTCAAAATTTTTCAAAATTTAGAATTTTGATATTTTGACTTAAATTGATAAAGCTAGTCATAAATAGTATAAAATGTCCTTCGAAAAGTCTTTGCGATGAAAATTGTGGAAAATATCGAAGAAAAACCCTTAATTTAGGTGTAAATTTGAATTTGAATTTTTCGAAGCACCCGCCTTACAACATTTTCAAAATTTTTCAAAATTTAGAATTTCGATATTTTGACTTAAATTGATAAAGCTAGTCATAAGTAGTATAAAATGTCCTTCGAAAAGTCTTTGCGGTGAAAATTGTGGAAAATATCGAAGAAAAACCCTTAATTTAGGTGTAAATTTGAATTTGAATTTTTCGAAGCACCCCCCCTTACAACATTTTCAAAATTTTTCAAAATTTAGAATTTCGATATTTTGACTTAAATTGATAAAGCTAGTCATAAATAGTATAAAATGTCCTTCGAAAAGTCTTTGCGATGAAAATTGTGGAAAATATCGAAGAAAAACCCTTAATTTAGGTGTAAATTTGAATTTGAATTTTTCGAAGCACCCCCCTTACAACATTTTCAAAATTTTTCAAAATTTAGAATTTCGATATTTTGACTTAAATTGATAAAGCTAGTCATAAATAGTATAAAATGTCCTTCGAAAAGTCTTTGCGATGAAAATTGTGGAAAATATCGAAGAAAAACCCTTAATTTAGGTGTAAATTTGAATTTGAATTCTTCGAAGCACCCCCCTTACAACATTTTCAAAATTTTTCAAAATTTAGAATTTTGATATTTTGACTTAAGTTGATAAAGCTAGTCATAAGTAGTATAAAATGTCCTTCGAAAAGTCTTTGCGGTGAAAATTGTGAAAAATATCGAAGAAAAACCCTTAATTTAGGTGTAAATTTGAATTTGAATTTTTCGAAGCACCCCCCTTACAACATTTTCAAAATTTTTCAAAATTTAGAATTTCGATATTTTGACTTAAATTGATAAAGCTAGTCATAAGTAGTATAAAATGTCCTTCGAAAAGTCTTTACGATGAAAATTGTGGAAAATATCGAAGAAAAACCCTTAATTTAGGTGTAAATTTGAATTTGAATTTTTCGAAGCACCCCCCTTACAACATTTTCAAAATTTTTCAAAGTTTAGAATATCGATATTTTGACTTAAATTGATAAAGCTAGTCATAAATAGTATAAAATGTCCTTCGAAAAGTCTTTGCGATTAAAATTGTGGAAAATATCGAAGAAAAACCCTTAATTTAGGTGTAAATTTGAATTTGAATTTTTCGAAGCATCCCCCTTACAACATTTTCAAAATTTTTCAAAATTTAGAATTTCGATATTTTGACTTAAATTGATAAAGCTAGTCATAAATAGTATAAAATGTCCTTCGAAAAGTCTTTGCGATGAAAATTGTGGAAAATATCGAAGAAAAACCCTTAATTTAGGTGTAAATTTGAATTTGAATTTTTCGAAGCACCCCCCTTACAACATTTTCAAAATTTTTCAAAATTTAGAATTTTGATATTTTGACTTAAATTGATAGAGGTAGTCATAAGTAGTATAAAATGTCCTTCGAAAAGTCTTTGCGATGAAAATTGTGGAAAATATCGAAGAAAAACCCTTAATTTAGGTGTAAATTTGAATTTGAATTTTTCGAAGCACCCCCCTTACAACATTTTCAAAATTTTTCAAAATTTAGAATATCGATATTTTGACTTAAATTGATAAAGCTAGTCATAAATAGTATAAAATGTCCTTCGAAAAGTCTTTGCGATGAAAATTGTGGAAAATATCGAAGAAAAACCCTTAATTTAGGTGTAAATTTGAATTTGAATTTTTCGAAGCACCCCCCTTACAACATTTTCAAAATTTTTCAAAATTTAGAATATCGATATTTTGACTTAAATTGATAAAGCTAGTCCTAAATAGTATAAAATTTCCTTCGAAAAGTCTTTGCGGTGAAAATTGTGGAAAATATCGAAGAAAAACCCTTAATTTAGGTGTAAATTTGAATTTGAATTTTTCGAAGCACCCCCCTTACAACATTTTCAAAATTTTTCAAAATTTAGAATTTCGATATTTTGACTTAAATTGATAAAGCTAGTCATAAATAGTATAAAATGTCCTTCGAAAAGTCTTTGCGATGAAAATTGCGGAAAATATCGAAGAAAAACCCTTAATTTAGGTGTAAATTTGAATTTGAATTCTTCGAAGCACCCCCCTTACAACATTTTCAAAATTTTTCAAAATTTAGTATTTTGATATTTTGACTTAAGTTGATAGAGGTAGTCATAAGTAGTATAAAATGTCCTTCGAAAAGTCTTTGCGGTGAAAATTGTGAAAAATATCGAAGAAAAACCCTTAATTTAGGTGTAAATTTGAATTTGAATTTTTCGAAGCACCCCCCTTACAACATTTTCAAAATTTTTCAAAATTTAGAATTTTGATATTTTGACTTAAATTGATAAAGCTAGTCATAAGTAGTATAAAATGTCCTTCGAACAGTCTTTACGATGAAAATTGTGGAAAATATCGAAGAAAAACCCTTAATTTAGGTGTAAATTTGAATTTGAATTTTTCGAAGCACCCCCCTTACAACATTTTCAAAATTTTTCAAAGTTTAGAATATCGATATTTTGACTTAAATTGATAAAGCTAGTCATAAATAGTATAAAATGTCCTTCGAAAAGTCTTTGCGATGAAAATTGTGGAAAATATCGAAGAAAAACCCTTAATTTAGGTGTAAATTTGAATTTGAATTTTTCGAAGCACCCCCCTTACAACATTTTCAAAATTTTTCAAAATTTAGAATTTCGATATTTTGACTTAAATTGATAAAGCTAGTCATAAATAGTATAAAATGTCCTTCGAAAAGTCTTTGCGATGAAAATTGTGGAAAATATCGAAGAAAAACCCTTAATTTAGGTGTAAATTTGAATTTGAATTTTTCGAAGCACCCCCCTTACAACATTTTCAAAATTTTTCAAAATTTAGAATATCGATATTTTGACTTAAATTGATAAAGCTAGTCATAAATAGTATAAAATGTCCTTCGAAAAGTCTTTGCGATGAAAATTGTGGAAAATATCGAAGAAAAACCCTTAATTTAGGTGTAAATTTGAATTTGAATTTTTCGAAGCACCCCCCTTACAACATTTTCAAAATTTTTCAAAATTTAGAATTTCGATATTTTGACTTAAATTGATAAAGCTAGTCATAAATAGTATAAAATGTCCTTCGAAAAGTCTTTGCGATGAAAATTGTGGAAAATATCGAAGAAAAACCCTTAATTTAGGTGTAAATTTGAATTTGAATTTTTCGAAGCACCCCCCTTACAACATTTTCAAAATTTTTCAAAATTTAGAATTTCGATATTTTGACTTAAATTGATAAAGCTAGTCATAAATAGTATAAAATGTCCTTCGAAAAGTCTTTGCGATGAAAATTGTGGAAAATATCGAAGAAAAACCCTTAATTTAGGTGTAAATTTGAATTTGAATTTTTCGAAGCACCCCCCTTACAACATTTTCAAAATTTTTCAAAATTTAGAATTTCGATATTTTGACTTAAATTGATAAAGCTAGTCATAAATAGTATAAAATGTCCTTCGAAAAGTCTTTGCGATGAAAATTGTGGAAAATATCGAAGAAAAACCCTTAATTTAGGTGTAAATTTGAATTTGAATTTTTCGAAGCACCCCCCTTACAACATTTTCAAAATTTTTCAAAATTTAGAATTTCGATATTTTGACTTAAATTGATAAAGCTAGTCATAAATAGTATAAAATGTCCTTCGAAAAGTCTTTGCGATGAAAATTGTGGAAAATATCGAAGAAAAACCCTTAATTTAGGTGTAAATTTGAATTTGAATTTTTCGAAGCACCCCCCCTTACAACATTTTCAAAATTTTTCAAAATTTAGAATATCGATATTTTGACTTAAATTGATAAAGCTAGTCATAAATAGTATAAAATGTCCTTCGAAAAGTCTTTGCGATGAAAATTGTGGAAAATATCGAAGAAAAACCCTTAATTTAGGTGTAAATTTGAATTTGAATTTTTCGAAGCACCCCCCTTACAACATTTTCAAAATTTTTCAAAATTTAGAATTTCGATATTTTGACTTAAATTGATAAAGCTAGTCATAAATAGTATAAAATGTCCTTCGAAAAGTCTTTGCGATGAAAATTGCGGAAAATATCGAAGAAAAACCCTTAATTTAGGTGTAAATTTGAATTTGAATTTTTCGAAGCACCCCCCCTTACAACATTTTCAAAATTTTTCAAAATTTAGAATTTTGATATTTTGACTTAAGTTGATAGAGGTAGTCATAAGTAGTATAAAATGTCCTTCGAAAAGTCTTTGCGGTGAAAATTGTGAAAAATATCGAAGAAAAACCCTTAATTTAGGTGTAAATTTGAATTTGAATTTTTCGAAGCACCCCCCTTACAACATTTTCAAAATTTTTCAAAATTTAGAATTTTGATATTTTGACTTAAATTGATAAAGCTAGTCATAAGTAGTATAAAATGTCCTTCGAACAGTCTTTACGATGAAAATTGTGGAAAATATCGAAGAAAAACCCTTAATTTAGGTGTAAATTTGAATTTGAATTTTTCGAAGCACCCCCCTTACAACATTTTCAAAATTTTTCAAAGTTTAGAATATCGATATTTTGACTTAAATTGATAAAGCTAGTCATAAATAGTATAAAATGTCCTTCGAAAAGTCTTTGCGATGAAAATTGTGGAAAATATCGAAGAAAAACCCTTAATTTAGGTGTAAATTTGAATTTGAATTTTTCGAAGCACCCCCCCTTACAACATTTTCAAAATTTTTCAAAATTTAGAATTTCGATATTTTGACTTAAATTGATAAAGCTAGTCATAAATAGTATAAAATGTCCTTCGAAAAGTCTTTGCGATGAAAATTGTGGAAAATATCGAAGAAAAACCCTTAATTTAGGTGTAAATTTGAATTTGAATTTTTCGAAGCACCCCCCCTTACAACATTTTCAAAATTTTTCAAAATTTAGAATTTCGATATTTTGACTTAAATTGATAAAGCTAGTCATAAATAGTATAAAATGTCCTTCGAAAAGTCTTTGCGATGAAAATTGTGGAAAATATCGAAGAAAAACCCTTAATTTAGGTGTAAATTTGAATTTGAATTTTTCGAAGCACCCCCCCTTACAACATTTTCAAAATTTTTCAAAATTTAGAATATCGATATTTTGACTTAAATTGATAAAGCTAGTCATAAATAGTATAAAATGTCCTTCGAAAAGTCTTTGCGATGAAAATTGTGGAAAATATCGAAGAAAAACCCTTAATTTAGGTGTAAATTTGAATTTGAATTTTTCGAAGCACCCCCCTTACAACATTTTCAAAATTTTTCAAAATTTAGAATTTCGATATTTTGACTTAAATTGATAAAGCTAGTCATAAATAGTATAAAATGTCCTTCGAAAAGTCTTTGCGATGAAAATTGTGGAAAATATCGAAGAAAAACCCTTAATTTAGGTGTAAATTTGAATTTGAATTTTTCGAAGCACCCCCCTTACAACATTTTCAAAATTTTTCAAAATTTAGAATTTCGATATTTTGACTTAAATTGATAAAGCTAGTCATAAATAGTATAAAATGTCCTTCGAAAAGTCTTTGCGATGAAAATTGTGGAAAATATCGAAGAAAAACCCTTAATTTAGGTGTAAATTTGAATTTGAATTTTTCGAAGCACCCCCCTTACAACATTTTCAAAATTTTTCAAAATTTAGAATATCGATATTTTGACTTAAATTGATAAAGCTAGTCATAAATAGTATAAAATGTCCTTCGAAAAGTCTTTGCGATGAAAATTGTGGAAAATATCGAAGAAAAACCCTTAATTTAGGTGTAAATTTGAATTTGAATTTTTCGAAGCACCCCCCTTACAACATTTTCAAAATTTTTCAAAATTTAGAATATCGATATTTTGACTTAAATTGATAAAGCTAGTCATAAATAGTATAAAATGTCCTTCGAAAAGTCTTTGCGATGAAAATTGTGGAAAATATCGAAGAAAAACCCTTAATTTAGGTGTAAATTTGAATTTGAATTTTTCGAAGCACCCCCCTTACAACATTTTCAAAATTTTTCAAAATTTAGAATTTCGATATTTTGACTTAAATTGATAAAGCTAGTCATAAATAGTATAAAATGTCCTTCGAAAAGTCTTTGCGGTGAAAATTGTGGAAAATATCGAAGAAAAACCCTTAATTTAGGTGTAAATTTGAATTTGAATTTTTCGAAGCACCCCCCTTACAACATTTTCAAAATTTTTCAAAATTTAGAATTTCGATATTTTGACTTAAATTGATAAAGCTAGTCATAAATAGTATAAAATGTCCTTCGAAAAGTCTTTGCGATGAAAATTGTGGAAAATATCGAAGAAAAACCCTTAATTTAGGTGTAAATTTGAATTTGAATTTTTCGAAGCACCCCCCTTACAACATTTTCAAAATTTTTCAAAATTTAGAATATCGATATTTTGACTTAAATTGATAAAGCTAGTCATAAATAGTATAAAATGTCCTTCGAAAAGTCTTTGCGATGAAAATTGTGGAAAATATCGAAGAAAAACCCTTAATTTAGGTGTAAATTTGAATTTGAATTTTTCGAAGCACCCCCCTTACAACATTTTCAAAATTTTTCAAAATTTAGAATTTCGATATTTTGACTTAAATTGATAAAGCTAGTCATAAATAGTATAAAATGTCCTTCGAAAAGTCTTTGCGATGAAAATTGTGGAAAATATCGAAGAAAAACCCTTAATTTAGGTGTAAATTTGAATTTGAATTTTTCGAAGCACCCCCCTTACAACATTTTCAAAATTTTTCAAAATTTAGAATTTTGATATTTTGACTTAAATTGATAAAGCTAGTCATAAGTAGTATAAAATGTCCTTCGAAAAGTCTTTGCGGTGAAAATTGTGGAAAATATCGAAGAAAAACCCTTAATTTAGGTGTAAATTTGAATTTGAATTTTTCGAAGCACCCCCCTTTACAACATTTTCAAAATTTTTCAAAATTTAGAATTTCGATATTTTGACTTAAATTGATAAAGCTAGTCATAAATAGTATAAAATGTCCTTCGAAAAGTCTTTGCGATGAAAATTGTGGAAAATATCGAAGAAAAACCCTTAATTTAGGTGTAAATTTGAATTTGAATTTTTCGAAGCACCCCCCTTACAACATTTTCAAAATTTTTCAAAAATTTTGATATATTGATATTTTGACTTAAATTGATAAAGCTAGTCATAAATAGTATAAAATGTCCTTCGAAAAGTCTTTGCGATGAAAATTGTGGAAAATATCGAAGAAAAACCCTTAATTTAGGTGTAAATTTGAATTTGAATTTTTCGAAGCACCCCCTTACAACATTTTCAAAATTTTTCAAAATTTAGAATTTCGATATTTTGACTTAAATTGATAAAGCTAGTCATAAGTAGTATAAAATGTCCTTCGAAAAGTCTTTGCGATGAAAATTGTGGAAAATATCGAAGAAAAACCCTTAATTTAGGTGTAAATTTGAATTTGAATTTTTCGAAGCACCCCCCTTACAACATTTTCAAAATTTTTCAAAATTTAGAATATCGATATTTTGACTTAAATTGATAAAGCTAGTCATAAATAGTATAAAATGTCCTTCGAAAAGTCTTTGCGATGAAAATTGTGGAAAATATCGAAAACGAAAAACCCTTAATTTAGGTGTAAATTTGAATTTGAATTTTTCGAAGCACCCCCCTTACAACATTTTCAAAATTTTTCAAAATTTAGAATTTCGATATTTTGACTTAAATTGATAAAGCTAGTCATAAATAGTATAAAATGTCCTTCGAAAAGTCTTTGCGATGAAAATTGTGGAAAATATCGAAGAAAAACCCTTAATTTAGGTGTAAATTTGAATTTGAATTTTTCGAAGCACCCCCCTTACAACATTTTCAAAATTTTTCAAAATTTAGAATTTCGATATTTTGACTTAAATTGATAAAGCTAGTCATAAATAGTATAAAATGTCCTTCGAAAAGTCTTTGCGATGAAAATTGTGGAAAATATCGAAGAAAAACCCTTAATTTAGGTGTAAATTTGAATTTGAATTTTTCGAAGCACCCCCTTACAACATTTCTTTTCAAAATTTTTCAAAATTTATAAT
>JAEIFQ010001113.1:0-40301 GCA_018904025.1 Zaprionus vittiger
AAAAGGAAGGGATGAACTATGTGTAGCGGGAGTTATGTAGCCTGTTGTGTTCCCGAGGCAGGTATTTGAAAATTTACTCTGTTGGTGGGGGCACTAGCTTGTTGTTCCTCTTCAATATTGTGTAGTACTTGAGATTTAGAGTTTTCAATTTTAAATGGATTTGGTTTGTTAGATTGTCTATCATAATTCCGATTGTTATTTGAATAATCTCTACGATCAGACCGGTTGTTGTACGAATCAGAGTTCCTATGTGAGTTGAAATTCGAGTAAGGGTGCCTGCGGTTGTCACGACCGTTATTATAGTTGTTGTTGTTATAGTTGTTATGATTGTTATAAGTACTGTTGTAATTTTGTCTCCACCCTGGTATATTTTCGGATTTCCTATTATAATATAGTGCTTGCTCAGTCTGACATTGTTCGTATGCCTGTTCGATGGTATTGGGGCTTTTTAGTCTGATGAGTGTTTTTAATGGGTCCCTTAGGCCGTTCATAAAAGCGTTCAGACATACTTCATTGTACAAAACTTTCTTTGCTTCTACTACCGTTGTTGTTTGCCCACTATTTTTCAGAATGGAAATTAGCTGACTTTTAATTTCGAGATACCGAAGAATAGTTGACCTAAAGACATATTGTTAGAGAATGCTTGGAGTTCACTTAACAGACAAGCTTCACTTTTCTTGCTTGCATATAAGCGAATGAGGTTATTTTTAATATCATCCCAAACTAGTGCTGTATTGGCTAGCTCTAGAGCCTCGTTTGCTCTGTCTACTATTTTATTCCTTATTGTTCTAAGAGTGAGCAGTCCGTAAGACGTTTGATCTGCATCTTTTATGAACGTAAGGATTTCTTCGACGCTAGTTATAAATCTGTCCAGTTGTCTAGGAGTACCGTCAAAAGTCGGAAGGTGGCTAACGAATGTCATAATATCTTTTGCTTTAAATATGATTGGTGGATTCGTGGAAGTGTTAACAGTCGGGGTGACCATGGAGGTGGCAGAATCATTGGTTGACTCCATTGTGGGAGGCTGTGTATGAAATGAAGGGGAACTTTCTTCGATTGAGAGGATTGATATTGGTCGGGATTTAGATCGTGTGACCCTTGTAGTGGTAATATGGGCTCCTAATACAGAGTGGGTAGTTTCATTCAAGTTAGTTGGTGTTTTCTTAGGCATTGGAAATAATGATAATTCCTTATTATAAGCTTAGAGTTAATCTTAATTTTAGTAATGGCAACTATTTTTTATTTATATATATATTTTTTATATTTTTGATATTTTTTTTATTATTATTAATTTTTAGTTGTGTGCGATGATTTTCGTTGTGTTGAATTAGTTTCTGGAATATAGGAGGTATTAGGCAGATGTGCGCTATTTATTTTTTAAAAAAAATTTTACGTATAGTAAGTTTACGTATAAGCAAACATGTGGGTGTTACAAAGTACCAAGCTTTAGTGTATTGAATTGTATTTGCTTTTATCTTAGTTTAGAATAGTTGAAAGTATGAAACCGTTTTAATGATTGTCAGTCTTTGAAATCGGTAATGTTGAATGATATTTGTTTTTTTATTTGTCTGGTTTTTTTTTTATATTTCTATCTGATTTCTGGCTCACGAAGAGTCGCAGAAGTGGTGATCAGCGATTGATTCCACATAGAAATACAGGAGCAAATTGATGTTGTATTTGTGTGTTTGAGTTTATTATCCATGTCATGTAATTAATACCATGCTCGGCCAGACGAATTTTCGTGGCTGTGATTATCAGCATTTGATTTCACAAGAACATTTTTATAAGTATTACGAGATGACGAGGGTAGCATTGCTATATTTGTGTTATTTGTATTTGATTTTCATTCAGTTTTTGTTCAACTTCCAATCATGGTTACACTTTTTTATTTGATTTTATTTTTGTTTTTATTTTAGGTCAATACACATTTTTAATATTTTCTCACGCTTAATAAATTGACACCCACTTGTTTTTATTCACACTTACTTACGTGTATATTATAATATACACTGGTATATTATACACTTGTTTTCCGGCTGCGCCAGTTACCTCTCGGGAGCTTGAGGGTGTTTTGGAAGGGTGAAGGCTCGAAAGAAAACACGTCCAATCTGTTCAGCTTTTCAATGTCAAGTGACTGACTACAATTTTAATTTCTAAGTTAACAGAGGAATCATACATAAGAGCTACATGTTGCAGTTCGGCAGCGCCGAGGTTTTGTGGCGCAGCGGCAAATGCGTTGTGGCTGCGGCTGGTTTGTACGGTATTTTTGTCCGGACATATCCAGTTCGTGGCGATTTTGAGGGCCGGTGTTGTTTTTGGCGTAGCGACACTTTTAAACGTTGTGGTTGCACCTGGGTTGTACGGTATTTTGTACAGAAAAAAATCGTGGCGATTTTGATAGTTGATGTTGTTTTTGGAATAGCGGAGGTTTCAGCGGCGGCAAGAACATTCTCGAAGGCTGTGGTAGATATGTATGTATGTCTTGTGATAGGGTCGGGGTAGATAGGGTAACTCGGGCGCGTGCTGACGACACCTTCCCCGAACCCCAAGGGTCCTCAAAGAAGCCCAAAAAGACTCATGTGGAGTCCACAAAGCCACTCTTCAGCCAAGTGGCAAGCTGAGTGAAACTGGGCTTCACTTCGGCTGATCCCACTAATCCCCTTTCACCGGAGCAGTTAGCTACGGTGCAAGTCAGAATCCTGAAGGCAATGCTGCTGCCCTCCATATCGGTTGCCGGTCCAGGTTTCCGGCCTGCATACCTCGAAATGAATGGCTGCTCCTTGTGTGCGAGGAGAGCATCACCGCTGAGTGGGTCAGGGGAGCTGTTGGACATATCAGGTCCATCAGCTGCCTTGATGTCAAACTGTTGGAGGAATCTGAGTTGCCAAGAGCTCACCTCATTAGAGGCTACTTCCCCAACAGCGCTGAACTCCCACCCTCCTCAAATTTGGAACAGTTAAATCACCAAAATTATGAACGCTTCTCAACGAAGCTGTGGCGAGTGGTTCAACACAGCCTTAACGGCAAAACGACGCACCTCGCGATGACGGTCGACGAACAGTCGTACAAGGCCCTGACGGAACTTATGGGTAACGTGAAATACCGTTTCAACCGGATAAAACTTATCCTTAAAAATTCCGCCGTCAGGGTCTCTCCCACACCTGCCCTGTCCCCTTTCCCATCTCCAACCATACCCCCTCCTATCAGCGCTCCTCCGGCGGCGGCAACGGTGGCCTCCACCGGCGTGACAGCAGTGGCTGACGCTCCGGTGGCGTCTACTAGTGCCGCAGCCGCAGTCGCGCTGAAAACCGAAATCCCCAAACCCCCGGTCATTGTGGTGACTGCCCCCAAGCCCACAACGGGCCGTACGAGGCCGGTGATTGGCAACAGGCGCCCCCCTATCCCGTCAAGGCCCATCACCAGCTCAGTGCGGAAACCACCCGCAAGGGTACCTCCGGCGACCGGGGTCGCTGGGCGACCTCCCCCGAGCAGTTTCTCCAGACTGCCGAAGGGCATCCGTGGTAATGACTCTCGGGGGGGCAAGGCAGGTGGCCTTGTCACCAATGCCCTAAGAGAGGATGCCGAGCGCCATTAAGGTGCTCCAGGCGAACCTGCACCACGCCAGAGGAGCGTCCGCCACCCTGTGCAGGGTCGTCTGCACGGATGCAATCAACCTGGCTGTAGTCCAAAAGCCATAGGTGATCGGTGGCCATATCCGTGGACTATCATGCGGATCATGTAAGTTATTATATGACCGTATGGGTGGTGCCCCTCGCACTGCTATTGTTGTTAATAACAATGTGAGACACTTCCCTTTACCTAACTTCATCCACAGAGACCTGGTGGCAACGGCTATTGAGGTAGCCACGGCTGAGGGTGTCCGGGAGGTAGTGATCGCCTCTGCCTACTTCCCGGGCGACGGGGATGACGTTCCCCCCACAGAGGTTCAGCGGCTAGTGGACTTCTGCCGCCTGCACAACAAGCCGCTTGTGATCGGCTGTGATGCAAATGCACATCACACGATCTGGGGAAGCAGCGACGTCAATAAACGTGGTGAGTCCCTTTTAGAGTATCTATTGTGTTGTCAATTAGATGTTGCTAACATAGGGTGTAAGCCTACTTTTATTAACGCCATTAGGGAAGAGGTTCTGGACCTTACCCTAATCAGCAACTCTATTGTGAGTTCGCTGGCCAACTGGCGGGTCACAGACGAAGCCACTTTGTCGGACCATCAGCACATCAGGTTCGACCTCCCTGGCCAAGTCGAGATCCGCCAGAACTCCTTCTGTCCCAAAAAGACAAACTGGGAACTCTTCAAAGCCTCTGTGGCTTTTAAAGCAGACTCGTTGATCAGCAACCCTAATTCTATCAGTGACATAGAACTTGCTGCCAACATACTTTAAGACGTGCTTATCACATCCTTCGAGAACAGTTCTGTTCGGAAGACCTTAAAGGTTAACCGTAAAGTTCCATGGTGGAACGAGGAACTGGCTGCACAAAGAAGGAAGGTTAGAAGCCTATTTAACAAGGCCAGATCTAAACGTGTCAGTTGGGATGTCTATAGGGACGCTCTAACTAATTATAACAAGAACATTAGACGTGCTAAACGCGATACGTGGCGCAGCTACTGTGGTAGTATCGAATCGCGGCCATAGGCAGCGAGACTCCACAAAGTATTGGCCAAAGGGTCGTCTAATGGGATAGGGGTTCTTAAAAGAGCAGATGGCTCTTATACTCAAGATCGCAGGGAAGCACTTGACCTTTTACTACAAGTCCACTTCCCAGGTTCGGTGGCGAACCCAGATCTATCCATGTAGGTCTGAGCATCAATCCACAAAAGCCAATTATCGTTCCCTTCACTAAGCGCCATCTCGTTGACATAGGTCAATTGCACATTGGCGTCTCTCCCGTGGGACTTTCCAAAGAGGTTAAATATCTAGGGGTAACTCTTGATAAAAGACTGAACTGGAACTCCCATCTAAACAACACCCTATCAAAGGCAACCCATGCCATGTGAGCCTGCAGAAGATTCTTTGGTAGGATCTGGGGTCTCAAATTCTACACCATTCGGTGGCTATTTGAGATGATGGTAAGACCCATCGTCAACTACGCTGCCATTGTGTGGTGGCCTAAGGTTACGCAGGTCACTGCCATCACCAAATGCATTAAACTGCATAGGCTGCTTTGCCTGTCTTTGACGGGTGCACTTCGCACCTGTCCCACAGCAGCAATGGAATCAATTTTAAATTTGACTCCGCTGAATATTCAAATACAAGAAGTCGCCGCTATGAGTCTTCTTAGAATCAAGCTACAATCTGGGCTTCTAGCTACCGAATCGGGGCATGCTAGACTTATCAAAGACATTCCTGGCTTAGAGATCTGCTCTAGATCAGATTCTATGACCAAGGAACTCTTCTTTGGTGCAAAATTCAGAACCCTCATCCCGGACCGGAGGGACTGGGATGCTGGCAACCCCATCAGTGACCCTCATGGTATACATGGTATGGGTCAAAGACTGATCAGGGGGTTGGAGCTGGGATACATGGTCCCAACTCCTAAACCTCGATTGCTACGGGCAAGTGGCCCACGGTTTTTCAATCCGAGGTTCATGCCATCGAGTTCTGCTGTCGTCTTATCCTTGAGAAGGGGATCAGAGGAGCGAACATCTACATCTTCTCGGACAGCCAAGCTGCCATACTAGCCCTCTCCTCAAAAAGAATAGGTTCACGTATGGTGGCCGACTGTCGGAACTGTCTCCAGAGGCTTTCCAACAGAAAGAAAGTTACCCTCCTATGGGTACCTGGACACTCTGGTTTCCAGGGCAACGACCTAGCGGATGAGCTAGCGAGGGCGGGGTCATCAGCCCCTCTGCATGGCCCCGAACCCTTCTGCGGCGTGGGGTGGTCAACTATCTCATCCCTTAAGAAAACATGGGCGAATAGGCTGACCGAACGCTACTGGTTCTTCCAACCAAGGATGAGGCAGGCTGGAGAGCTTACGAATCCCTCGATTAAGCGAAGAACATACCTACTCTCTCGGAGAGATCTCTTTCTCCTTGTTGTCTACCTTACTGGACACCACTTGGTGAACTATCACCTCAAAAAGATGCGTTTGTCCTCGGATGCAGAATGCAGGCTCTGTAAAGAGGACGACCAAACCACGAAACACATCCTGTGTGATTGTCCAGTCTTGGTATGGATTAGGAGGAAACATCTGCACGTGGAAACCGTAGTTCCCGAGCACAATGTCCGTTCCTCGACAAAAGACCTGTTATGCTTCATCAGAGAAGCAGAACAGCTTTTGTCATGATAGGGAGAGCATTATAGGTACGAAAGATCATTTTGGTCGCAGTGCCTCGCCCCTTCTCTGCTGTGAGACTCCCTTATCATAATAATAATAATAAGCACGGGCGTTATCGTGGTTCAAAAGCCAATTTTTGTTTTTCCACAAATCCGGGCGTTGACCGTTCTACCCTGTGGCAAGAACTCATGATGTACCCTGCAATCGAAATCAAACTTTCACACTAACTCCAATTGGCCAGATACCATTCCTATTGTACTCTTTGGTTTACGAGCTACAATAAAAAAAGATCTCAACGCTACTCCGGCGGAGCTTGTTTACGGAACCACTCTACGGCTGCCTGGAGAATTTTTCGACAAGCCATCGGAGGAATATATCGAAAGCGAATTTATTGGGCATTTAAAAGCGACAATGGCACAGCTGAAACCCATCAACACTTCTCATCATACGCCAGATAAGGTATTTGTTCAAAAAGATCTCAAAACCTGCTTGCACGTTTTCTTAAGGGATGACACAGTCAAAGCTTCACTTAAGGCGCCATACGACTTCCCATTTCAAGTTCTCGAGCGAAACGATAAGAATTTCATCATTGACATCAACGGCAAGCGCACAACAGTTACCATCGATCGCATTAAAGCTGCATTTACAGAAGCTCCAGCATCTTCTCCTGCTGCTGATCAACCAATTAGTAACCAGCAAGGACCTCCGGAGAAACAAACAACACGCAGTGGCCGAGAAGTCAGTCTACCAACAAGGTACTTAAATTCGTTGACCAGAAGCAGCATCGGAGGGGGAGTAGATGTGGCAGTCACGATACATCGCGAACGAGTTCCACCAATCGATAGTAAAGTCGATGACACACCAGCTGCAATCGAGTTAGAAGCCACCACTAAGAAAGCGACGCACCAAAAGAAGCTACACACAATTATAAAGATTAAAACTATAGAATGAAGTGAAATACATGAATAAATATAATTTGCTACTTAGTTCCATAAACCTTAAAGTTCTACAGAGCTGTACATCTTTGTTTATCAGTAACTTAAGCTTCTTATCGTTAAACGGTTGGTGTCTTAAGAGAACTTAAGCTTCTTATCGTTAAACGGTTGGTGTCTTAAGAGAACTTCTATTGTAAGGCTTTTGAAGAGTGAAGCTTTTTAAAAGATCGGTATAAGTTTTCATATGGAGAATGAACTGAGGCTTTTGAAGAGTGAAGCTTTTCAAAAGATCGGTTTAAGTTTTTCGTATGGAGAATGAATATGTCACTCTCCCTTCTTTTAGATTTTGGCTTGTCCTCAAGCCTTTACTTACATATGCAAAAATGTCTATTATATGTTTATATGTATTTTTATATGTATTATTTAATGTTTGCGTCACTATTATTGTTCCAGTTTTTTTTTCACTTTTATACTTATAATATACTGTAATTTTCGTATCAAATGTCATTTTGTATGTACTATGCGTATTTCATACACAATTAATACTTTCGATTTGAAGATGCAGTTTCGCTAGAGGACAATTGTGGACTGACTCAAAGAAATTTAACATTGTCTTTATATAGGTTCGGGCTATTGCGTTGATGACGCTGTGGTAGGCGCCACAGCTGGCGGCCGAACTGAGGACATAAAATTTTTGCTTTGGTGCAAACATTCACAGAAATTATTACCGTTGCAAATGTTGTTGTAGCGCTAATCGCAACGCGTCGTCGACGACCAGCCAGGCTCCAGAGCTGTTGAACCGACACGCGAATTGAACACCAAAAAAAATTCTTTAGAATTATTGCTTTCTCTAGAATTATTGCCTTTGCAAACTCTGCAATAGAACTTGGGTAATGCATGTGATCGGACGAACGTATACAGCTTCTAGTTGTGTATTAGCGACAGCGACGTCGTCTACGCTGGTTAGGCGCCAGACCAGTCGCGCCGTCTGAACTGCAGAATCTACTGGAATTCATTGGAGTTATTGCTGATGAAATCTAAACGTAATACGCATGTTTTATATACTTGTACATTTTGTATGTATGTTCAAATCAGCTATCGTAAATAACAATACAATTGCTAATTGAACACTTCGTTGCGGATGGGCATAGGCGCCTGTTTCATCCGTGAGCCTAGTTGGCCCTTTATTGAACGTTGCGAGTGGGCATAGACGCGTGTTTCACCCGTGAACCTAGTTGGTTCTTTATTTATGTATTCATATACATATCGTACATATGTATGTATGTAGCTAGGCGGCACTTTATATTGCCAAAATTTTACTTTGCCATTTATCACATCCAACACTTACTTTGTTATTAACACTAACCATATCTGCATTGCGTGAGGTCTTCGTCCTCGGTTCTTCTTCTAGTCCAATGACGAGTCCGGATGCGCCAGTAACCAACCATGGCTTAGAGGGTAACAACGTCTTAACTAGAGACATATCTTGTCTGCGAAACTATTCAGTGAAAACACGTCTACTCTCGATGAACATAACAATAAGATTGGTTTTTATTGGCATATGTACATATATGCTTCATTATATGTATGTATGCTGTTCGCAGACAGCTCTTATATATATATAAGTATATGTATGTGTGTATGTGTGTATGTATAACGTTACTGTTCTGCTTCGTGTTTCCGCGAAAGATGCCACTTCTGTGACGTTGAATGTCGATCCCGTTGTAATCAGTGTTGCTGGTATTCAGAGTCCAATGGGGTACACCCGAAGTGGTAACTCGCGCAACAAGCATCAGCTTGGTATCGTTGGACCACTTGTTAATACATTCATTGTATTGAAAGTAAAAAAAAAACAGTAAGAAACGCAACAGTCGCGCAGCACGCAACAGTGGAATACCCTTCGACTCATGTTTCGGTGTAGTTGAATTTTTTAATTCATACATATATCAATATGAACATCCTTTCAAATCATTCTCAACAGATGGTGGTCGCGCTGTAATGGCCCGCGTTTTGCAAAGGTAAAGCAGTGCAACGCTGATAAAACCTTCTTTTATCATGGGCTGCTTCTGTGTTAGAAAGCAGTGCAAATTTTCTGATAAGTTCATTGTGTTAAGAAGATGAAGAAATAGTTGAAATCTTAAAAAGTAATCTTCTGCCAGGAATTCGTCAGAAATTGTTATTTGAACCATTTCATTCGGTAGGCCACTTACTTACGTCGGTTGGTTCAAATGAGTGGAAACCTGGCCTATGAAATCAGCTGCCGTTATGTATCCAAGACGAATGTACCTGTAGCTCGTCGACAAGTTTGCGCAGTAGAACAGGAAAATTCAGAGGTAGAAGATAACTTACAGGAAGAAGCCGAGATCCACGCTTTGCAATTTTCTCACGAAAAATTCCATGCTGGAATTGTTAAGAAGTAGCGCGTGTTTGGGAAAACTGCTTAGCCGCACGACGCGTCTTTTGCTAATATTTAAAAAATATTTATAAGCCTTAATGGCAAAATTGCATAAGCAAGAAATCAGAAAATATATATTAGGTAGAGGATAACGTTTCTGCACCTATCCCTTCCTCTATTCCAGTGCAGGCAGAACCACCTTCATCTAATATAGGCCCTTTATTGATGCGTTCGTAAACATACATTAGTAATTCTTAACTACGCTGAAATTAAAACATCGTAAAATGAAAATTTCTTCAATTTTTAATTGCTCTAACGATCTGCGAGGTAGTATCCTTTCTAGAGTTTACAGAGCAAGGTTTGTTTGACACCGGTGCAAATATAAGCTGCCTAGGTGCTGAGCTGGCGCTACAAGATTTTTCTCAGATTCCCCATTATAAACCTATACGATCCAGTGCGAAAACTGCGGGTGGGGAAACACAGCCAAATATAGGTGTGCTTATATTGAAATAGGTTACAAAGGTGTCAAACGCTTTATTAAGTTGTATATTATTCCGAGCATTAAGCAAAGATTGATATTAGGCCTTGAATTTTGGAAAACTTTCGAGCTTGCTCCTCACATTATCAGTTATTTAGATTCATCAATTGTTCAAGAAGAATCAACAGTAGAAAACGCATATCCCTTGAGTCCTTGTCAAATGCAGCAATTAGCAGTTATTAAAGATTTGTTCCCGAAAGTATCTAGGGCGTACCACGTTAATTGACTACCATATTGACGTTGGTAACACGAAACCCAGTAAACAGCGATTGTATTCAGCCAGTCCAGCCAGGAATTGATCGGATGCTGAGCTTGGAGGTATGTAATTGAACCTTCGTCAAGTCCTTGGAGTTCTCTCATGCGGATGGTTGTAAAACCAAATAAAGTCCGTGTTTGTTTGGATGCTTGTAAACTGAACGATGCCACTAAAAAGGAAGCCTATCCCTTACAAAGCATCGATGGTATATTTGCTCGACTCTCCAAAGCGAACATCATTTCCAAATTGGATCTTAAAGATGCCTACTGGCAAATTCAGCTTAGCGACGAATCTAAACCATTAAGAGCATTTACCGTTCCTGGCAGTCCTTTATACCAATTTAAGGTGATGCCCTTTCGATTGTGCAATGCGCCATTAACCATGTATCGGTTAATGGATCAGATCATACCGCCTGATCTTCGCTATTGTGTCTTCGGATTTTGCAACTCATCTGGCAATTTTAGTACGACTAGCCGAATAGTTTCGAAAAGCTAATTTGACCCTTAATCTAGCTAAAAGTCATTTCTGTGTGACTAGTGAAAATTCTCTAAGCTTTTTTAGAGAAATCGAAAGAAAAAACAAAAGATTAGAAATAAAAGGACGCGGAGTTCAGCTTCAACGTTTTTAATATTTGTCGATGGTTTCAGCGCACAAACGAGACTAAGTTTTGATTTAAGTGAGAGTGGGCCACAGTCCGACCACACTCCTCGAATTTGCCGTCGGCATTTGCCGATCGTCTTAACTTAAGAGACTAAATAACGAGACTTCTTGTGTTCTCTTAAATACTAGCTTAACTACTTATTTTATTATTGATGAGCTCCAACATGCCGGCCCCGTTGAAGAGCTCCGGTCTTTAACAAGTAGGTAGCAGTGCCAGCTTGTGAATTGGGCGCCTAATTGCACCTGCTGGTGTTTTTAGTTCCACTACCCGAACCTTGCCGTCGACCCCTGGGACTATGCGCGTTACGCGCCCGATGGTCCATCGTTGCGGGAGTGTGTTGTCGTCGTGCACCATGACCAGATTCCACCAGATTGGCCTCGCCTTTGGTCCACTGTGTTCGCTGCTGCAGACTGAGCAGGTAATCGCGCGTCCTGGCTGGTTGCTCGACTCTTCTGGTCCTAATCCGTGGGGCAGCGCAAGCAAAGGCTGCCCGATGAGTAGATGCCCTGGCGTGATTACCTCGCCATCGTTGGGATCGGTGCTGTCGACGAGAAGTGGTCTGGAGTTGAGCAACGCTTCGACGTAAACCAGATGCGTGCTCAACTCGTCCGGCGTTAGGTTCGCGTTGCCCGCTCCTCGCACCAGCCTGTGCTTGGCAGCCTTCACCGCTGCTTCCCACAGTCCTCCGAAGTGCGGTGCTCGAGGGGGAATAAACTTCCAGTGCACCCCTCGCTCCGCTGCGTACCCCGTCAGTCGCTCCTTGCTCTCCAGGAATGCCGTCTGCAGCTCCTTCAGCACGTTGCACGCTCCCACGAAGTTCGTCGCATTGTCGCTGAACATCGTCTCGGGTAGTCTGCGCCTCCCAATGAACCTTTTAAAGACATTCAAAAAAGAATCAGTGGATAGGTCGTTGACAAGTTCCAAGTGAACTGCTTTTGAGGCGAAACAAACAAAAACGGCAACATACGTTTTTACAGGGGGTCTCCCCCGGATCCTATAGCTAACGTAAAATGGCCCACAGAAGTCTACACGAGATACTCTAAACGGCCGACCTTCTCGGAGACGGTCGGCTGGTAGATTACCCATTATGTGGCCCAACAATTTGGCTTGTACCTAAAGCAGTGTACGCAATTTCTCACAACTGCAGTACATAAACTACGTGCATTCACCACCTTAACAACCCAACTCGCACCTTTGCACCAGCATGGTAATGCCTTTGACAAAGAGTTGCGCAAAAGCGGAATCCTTTGTCAGTAAAAAGGGGAACTTAGCCTCATAAGAGAGAGGGCCGTGTAACAAACGACCTCCTACCCGAATAAGCTCAAATTTCAGGCCATTATTTTCCAATTTCAACGAATGGATTTAGCGATTGCAACACAGGTGCTAATACTGCTGATTTTTCCATGAATTTCAATTCTTTCCTAACGAAGTATACGATGTGTCAACTCCACAAAACAATTTTGCGGAACTTCCGCTAGTGTGCCAACCGTCACATCTTTTTTATCTTCCGAAGTTTTCAGGGTCCACTCTATCTGGAACTGATGAAGTTGTGGACATTGGACTATTCCTTCCATCAATAAACTTGGACCTCTAAACCATAACGAGCTCCCAATTTTGATTATATCAGTTCCTCTCGATACCAAATCAGCAGGGTTGGCGTCTGTTGGAACATGACGCCACACAACACCATTTGACATTTCATTTATTTCAGCAACTCTGTTTGCCACAAATGTACCCAACGTGCCAGTCTGACCAGAAATTCACGCCTTTTATATTGAATTTTGCCATGGTTGGAGAGACTTGATGCCACAGCTTGGCCAGCAAAAGTGCTGCACATAGCTCTAGTCGAGGTATGGTTTTGACATTAAGTGGAGCTACCCTAGATTTTGCCGCAAGTAACTTAATGCCAACGTCTTGGTTATTGGCAGTTCGTACATAAATGCAACAACCATATGCTTGACTGGAAGCGTCTGCAAAACCATGAATTTGAACTTGCTCATAGAATGAAAGACAGACATATCGAGGAATATGGGTCTTATGCAAATTTCGCAATGTCATGGTAAATTTATGCCATGCTGTGAGAAGACTCATAGGAATGGCCTCATCGCAATCTATTTTAAGCCTCCACAACTCTTGTAATAACATTTTGGCTTTTGTTATAATGGGACACAGCAAACCAAGTGGATCAAACAATCGAGAAGCTATGGACAACATATTACGTTTTGTTGGTTTTAGCGATGCGAAACTATCCACATCAAGATGGTATTTAAATAGATCCTCTTGAGGTTCCCAACGCATTCCAAGAGTTTTCACTGCACTCTGTTCCTCAATTTTGAGAGTAACTTCTTCGCTAGAGTCAGTGTTAGAAACCTGAATGGTATGGTTGGATGCCCACTTGGCCAGTGGAAGCCCCCTCCTGATTCCAATATTTCACGAACATCCTTGCACATTATGTTTAATTCCCTTACGCTGTCTGCTCCTGCCAGCATATCATCTACATAGAATCACTTTTTTATCACATCTGATCCAATAGGATGCGATTGTGCATGTATGTCGGCAAGCTGAAACAGGCAGCGTATTGCCAAAAATGATGCGGATGCTGTACCATATGTAACGGTATTCAACTTGTATGCCTGTATATTTTGTAAAGTGTTTTCTCTCCATAAAATCAGTTGGAACTTTCTGTCCTCTTCCGAAACAATTATCTGCCTGTACATTTTGGAAATGTCAGCAGTCACGGCATATTTATTCAATCGAAAATTGATCAAAGTTTAATACAGCTCCCTCTGAATTGTTGGCCCCACCATTAGTGTTTCGTTAAGTGAAACAGCTGTTGACGTCTTGCTAGAAGCGTCGAAAACTACACGAAGCTTGGTAGAGGTACTTTCAGGTCTCAGAACGCATTGATGGGGAATAAAGTAATGCTGTTCTAGAGGAGCAGACTTCAGAATGGACATGTGTCCTAAATCGAGATATTCTTTCATGAAGTCATGGTACATGTTTCGAAGAATTGCATCCTTTGATAATTTGCGTTCAAGTTGTAGAAAACGCCTTTCAGCAGTTTGAAAGGACAGACCGAGAACCTTTGGATGGGTCTTGAAAGGAAGCTTGACTTCAAAGCGACCGGAAGATAACTGTTTGACAGTCTTCTTGAAAAACAGTTCACACGCCTGTTGTTCAACTGTTTGGCGAACAGCCTTCGACTCAATTGGACATTGATCCAATTCCCACAAGCGGGTGACTAAGGTAGCTCCATTAAAAACAAAAACAATTCCAAGGCTTGAATTATGTGCGGCCACAATGTTGGCTCAATTTTGGTCTTCAATAAAACATGTACTTGACCATTGTAGAATCGAGAGTGTGCATTTTTGGACAGATTCTGAAATCACACTACATTGGATAAATACTTCGCCATCCATGCTTGCAACTTTCGTAGCCAATCGTATTGCTACAATTCAAGAATTGTCTCAGAAAATATCCTGGCAACATGTACCAACTAAATTTAATCCAGCAGATATTGCATCTCGCGGATGTACTATTCAGGAACTGAAGGATTCTCTTTGGTTCAATGGACCTTACTTTTTATTAGAAAATGAAGAACATTGGCCCAAAAATAATCATATAGCGATTCCAGCTGACATGTTAAATTTCGAATTTAAGAAAACTGCAAATGTCTTTATTGCCACTGGAGAAAACCTTTTGGTAAAATGGATAAGTCGCATTGGGTCGTAAACAAAGCTAACTCGTAGTCTCGCTTATATGTATAAATTTCTAAATTTGTGTAAAACACAGAAACGATCGAAACAATTAAGTTCCGATGAGCTGCATTTCGCTTCGTTAAAATTATTTGAAATTATTCAAAGAAACGAGTACGTAAATGAATATGACAGGATTAAGAAAGCCAAACCCCTGCAGCCTGGTTTACAGGCATTAACTCCCTTCGTTCAAAAATTCTCTAAAGGTAAAAGACGCTTTTCTTTAATCAGAGTAGGTGGCAGACTTTTAAATGCTCCATTGTCACACAGCACTAAATTTCCGATTTTATTGCCAAACAAAAATCATTTGGTTGAAATATATCTTCGACATTTACATCTAAAAAATTACCATGCCGGTCCAAAAACAATGCTCAGTCTGCTTCGACAAGAGATTTGGATCGTAAATGCTCGAAGAGAATGCACTCAAATAGTTCGGAGATGCATTCATTGTTTTCGATATAAGCCAAAATTATTAGGCCAAATAATGGGTGATCTACCCACAGACAGATTTTCCGCAGTGCGTCCCTTTTATATCTGTGGAGTTGATTTTTGTGGACCGATAAACATTTCATTACGAATTCGTGGCCGGCCAAATGTATA
Source organism: Zaprionus vittiger (assembly GCA_018904025.1). Lineage (NCBI taxonomy): Eukaryota > Metazoa > Arthropoda > Insecta > Diptera > Drosophilidae > Zaprionus > Zaprionus vittiger. Next base: position 15,441 of record JAEIFQ010001113.1, read on the forward strand.
TAGCAATATTCGTATGTTTTGCTTCGAAGGCTGTTCACTTTGAGTTTGTTACTGATTTATCCACTAATTGTTTTATTATTGCCCTTAGAAGTTTCATCGCAAGACGTGGCGTTCCGCGGAGGATATATTCCGACAACGCGACGAATTTTCAAAGGTCCGCACACACGTGGCAGAGGTCGAGGCAATCCTCAACTCGCGTCCGTTGACGCCATGCAGCGCAGACCCCAACGATGGAGAGGCCCTAACACCAGGGCACCTGCTCATAGGCCAAGCCCTGCGTTCGCTGCCGCGAGGGTCCGAGCGCGACGAGCAGATCAAAGGGTGGCAGTATACGCGTAGGTGGCAGCTGCTGTCAATGCTCAGACAGCGGTTCTGGCAAGCGTGGTCCAGGGACTACATCCTGGAGCTGCAAGGCAAGGCCAAGTGGCAGGTCGAGGCGGTCAATCTCGAGGTCGGCGCATTGGTCATTGTGCACGACGACAATACTCCACCCCAGCATTGGATTACCGGCAGGGTCAACGCAACCATAAAAGGAGCGGATGGCAAGGTTCGAGTAGCCGAGGTGAAAACGGCAACCGGCGATTTTAAAAGACCAATCCATAAGTTGGCGGTTTTGCCAACTATTTGATTTAAGTTACTATCAATCGGTTTTTCAATTATGAATTGTTTTTTTTTGAAGTTTAGTCCTTCAACGTGGCCGGAATGTTGGATCCGAGTCATTTACTAGTATAAAAAAAAATGTACTTTTATATTAAGTAGTAGCTTTTTTCTAGTAAGTAGTAGTTTTTTGTGTTTAAGTAGTATACATACGTACGTATAACTTGAAGTCACTCTACATACATAATGAAACGCTGTTAATTAACATAAGCTAGCTGTAAGTCTTTACTTTGTGCTCTTGCCTTCTCCTTTTGTCAAAAATAGAATTACTCTCATTTGGATCATTGAACTTGGTGGTGTTTTTTTTCAATCCGTAGCAGCCTAGCTTATTTTCACTTTCCGCGAAGTTCCATCAAAAAAGAGCAACAATTAAATTGCTTATTTAATTAACGTACTACAAGCCCGAATTATTTTAATTTTCGGTTTTGAAATTCGTTCAAGAACAATCATTGTTTTGAACAACTGAACACCCACTGAACTGACGACGAGGTACTTGTTCAGTATATTTTCCCGCTACTATCCAAACTAGCAGCGTCTTTTGCATAATGGGAAGTTCGGAACGTAATTTTATTTGTCCAACGCATAACAACTCGTAAAACAATTCTGCGCCCAATAGAATATCCACTTTAGCTGGCCTATAAAACTCTGGATCTGCCAGATTAATATTCTTGGGTATTTTCCAATTTGATGTGGCAATTGACTACCCCGGTTGAGTTGTAGAAATAGATTTTAGAACCCAACAGTCAGCGGAAAAGGCATGTGAATTGAGACGCGATTGAATAGACGCATATCTTGTTTTTGCTATCGATTGTTGCACCACCTACCATTTATATAGCTAGGGAAGTTGGCTCCCGCTTGAGTCGTAGTAGTTGACCCATGCTTTCAGACATCAAGTTTATTTGGGAACCACTATCGAGCAAGGCTCTGGCAGGATGCAACTGACCGAATCTATCCTTTACAGTCACGATAGCTGTTGCAAGAACGACTTGTTCATTATTAAGCACATGTCCCAAATATGCATCTGAAGCAGTTGCGTGAATAGAAGGTGTCTCACCTAGAACAGGTGTATTATACCTGTGAAGCAATGAATGGTGAGGCTTTGAACATACTCTACATTTTGATGCTTTGCATTTTGAGACTATGTGCCCTGCGACCAGGCAATTAAGACATTACCTTTGGGCCTTAACGAATTCAAAACGCTGCATAACTGAGATGGCAGCAAACGACGGACAAGAATAAATGTTGTGCGTTTCCGATTTGCAAAAAAATGCATACAGGCGAGGAAGTGCGTCCTCCTTCAGCACAAACAAAGGACGATTTGGAATGTTGGGGCTTCTTGTGTTCAATTCGTGACTTTGTTTTGTCTCGAGTTGACTCTTCTGCTGACAAATACTGATACCTCTTGTTCAGTTGTCTAGCACAATCTTCCCAAGACAGCAGTGTATCATAATCTTTAAAGCGAGACTTGGTAATATGGTCAACTTTCGCCATGACCATATGAATGATCATTGCGTTAGCAATGTCTTTATCGTTCCCTAAACACGACAACGACGCATATATAGCAGACACCGTATCTATTATCGATCTCAAGCTCGATGCAGATGGTTTTGTCATGCTAGGTATGTCGAATAACTGTGAAACAGTGTCAAAGAATATAAGACATTTATTGTCATATACTGCTTTGAGGCTTGCAATGGCCTTAGGGTAGTTACAATCCGTTAACTGATACGGCTTAACTACCCTCAATGCTTCATCTGATAAACAAGACAGCAGATGATTGAACTTCTCAACGTTAGTTAGAGAAGTGTCATTGTGAACTAAGCTTTTGAAAAGGCACATAAAATTTCTGTACTCCGAATGTTTTCCATTGAAAATTGGCAAACGCATTTTCGACAGCTGCGATCGCTGGCTCGAACTTGCGGAGCAATTATGTTTAACTTCTGTCTCTGGCTTTATTGCCTTTAGGTATAATGTCTTTGTGATGACACACAATTCTTCTAACTGCTCTCTATGTTCGTTGAGAGGGTTTAAAATGTCTAATTCGGCTTGAAGATTCATTGCCTTCTCTATATACCCTTCTAACAGCTCTAATCTACACGTCAACTCTGTTCTGTCTGCAGAAGTTGCTTTGGTTTTTATTGCTAATTGCATACGAGCGATATCAGCGGTAACCCTATCGTATCGTTGCAGACACAATGCGAGTTTTGCACTAGTTTTAGAACTAGGCAGTTTTTCGGTAGATGGATTCTCGGACTCAGACATGCTAAAGAATATATACTTTACTAACTAAAGAGAAGTTAATGTTGTAGGCAGCTATATAAAACGCGGGGTGCGGGGTAGCGAGAATGTAAGAATGTAAATATCAAAACACGCGCGCAATCAATGCAGTATGTAAGACGAACGAACGAGAATCAATCGAACAGAGATAAGTCAAACACTTTCTGAAACTAGAGTTGTAGGCAGTAATGCAAAACGCGGGGTGCGGGGTAACAAAATACCGCTTGCCAGAAATGCAAGCGAAAGCGAACACCAAAAATATGGGCTTAGCTGTATCCCGGGGTCAACGAACGTTCCAAAGTGAACGCGCGAAAAGAATAGCATTAAGAATGCCAGTAAATACAAAATATTTAAATAAACGATGTTGCCGTTTGTTTATTTTAGTTTTAATATTAATCATGCAAGCAGGTTAGTATTGTATTATCAATATAACAATGCGACGTATTAAGGCCTTTTGTATTTAATGTTCTTTTGTTGTTGGGGTTAGTTTCTCATATGTATGTGCATATATGGATGCATATGTACATATGTTTAAATGTAAATGCAAATGTATCAATGTGTGTAGAAGCAATCACGTACTCACGTATATACATATGCAGGTACGCCGCTTGCATGCAATATTCAAAGAATAAGTATCAAAACTTGAGATCTTAGTACAGAGAAACCGAACGAAAAAACAAAAGATTAGAAATAAAAGGACGCGGAGTTCGGCTTCAACGTTTTTAATATTTGTCGATTGCTTCAGTGCACAAACGAGACTAAGTTTTGATTGAAGTGAGAGTGGGTCACAGTCCGACCACACTCCCCGAATTCGCAGTCGGCATTTGCCGATCGTCTTAACTTAAGAGACTAAATAACGACACTTCTTGTGTTCTCTTAAATACTAGCTTAAATACTTATTTTATTATTGATGAGCTCCAACAACTAGCATTACATATTTGGGCTATGTTATTGGTAGTGGTGGCATCTGTACTGTCTCTGCTAAAGTGTCTGTTATTAAAAATTGGCATCCGCCAAAGAACATAAAGCAAATTCAAAACAAGTTTTAACATCTGTTCTGTTTCGTTTGCGTTTATGTCAAAAAAGTTAAGTAGAGCTTAGCAAAATTACAGCGTTAGGGAACGAGAATGTTTACCTGTCATTTTGGCTATTGAGAAATTTCGGTGTTATCTGGAATTGCAAGAATTTGAAGTTGTCATTGATCATTCTAGCCTTCTCTGGCTGATGAGACAGCAAAACGTTGCAGGTAGACTGGCACGATGGATCTTTCGGTTACAACAGTTTAAGTTTACGTTTTCAAATAGGAAAGGAAAAGATCATGTGGTACCAGACGCTTTGTCCAGACTTCATGATGCCGAGATTGCTGAGTTAGACATGAGTCCTGTAATTGATCTGCAATCAAAGGCGTTTTCTGTTGCTTTAAAGACTAAATATAATGCAAACCAGTCTAAGTTTCCGGATATGAAGTTGGTGGATACGTTTTTATATATCCGTACAGAACATGAGGGAGACAAGGCGCAGGAAAAACTTTCCTGGCTATTATGGGTTCCCGACAGTCTTCGCACCGACACTCTTAGGCAAGCCCATGATAGTCTTACCTCCGCTCATTCTGGTATGCAAAAGACAATAGAGAAATTGCGTCGTCAACTTTTCTGGTCAGGTCTATCCAAAGATGCTCGAGATGCAAATGGCGAAAATAAAAGAATCGGCTTTCTTGTAGCCAAAGGTAAAGCAGTGCAACGCTGCAAAGCAGTGTACATTTTCTGATAAGTCCATTGTGTTAAGATAACCTTGCTAGCAGTGCTAATGTTATCAATTTACCTGCCTATCTAATTAGTGTCTACTTCGAGGCTGCTGTAAAAGTAATAAAAGCTTTTACTAATCAACTGAAGTCCTATCACAGTCAACTTCACCAACTCCGAATACCTTCCAAAAAGCTAGCGATGGATGGAATTTTTCACTATATAAGCTCCACACGCGGATGCAGTTGATCATTTTTTTGGTTATTAAAAAATTAAAAATCTGCTGAAGTACGTTTGCTCCAGTTCAAAAAAATAAAATTCTCCAAGTGACGTTGCAAGGGATTATTGGAGGCTTGGATAACAACTTGTAAAACAATTCTGCGCCCAATAGAATATCCACTTTAGCTGGCCTATAAAACTCTGGATCTGCCAGATTAATATTCTTGGGTATTTTCCAATTTGATGTGGCAATTGACTACCCCGGTTGAGTTGTAGAAATAGATTTTAGAACCCAACAGTCAGCGGAAAAGGCATGTGAATTGAGACGCGATTGAATAGACGCATATCTTGTTTTTGCTATCGATTGTTGCACCACCTACCATTTATATAGCTAGGGAAGTTGGCTCCCGCTTGAGTCGTAGTAGTTGACCCATGCTTTCAGACATCAAGTTTATTTGGGAACCACTATCGAGCAAGGCTCTGGCAGGATGCAACTGACCGAATCTATCCTTTACAGTCACGATAGCTGTTGCAAGAACGACTTGTTCATTATTAAGCACATGTCCCAAATATGCATCTGAAGCAGTTGCGTGAATAGAAGGTGTCTCACCTAGAACAGGTGTATTATACCTGTGAAGCAATGAATGGTGAGGCTTTGAACATACTCTACATTTTGATGCTTTGCATTTTGAGACTATGTGCCCTGCGACCAGGCAATTAAGACATTACCTTTGGGCCTTAACGAATTCAAAACGCTGCATAACTGAGATGGCAGCAAACGACGGACAAGAATAAATGTTGTGCGTTTCCGATTTGCAAAAAATGCATACAGGCGAGGAAGTGCGTCCTCCTTCAGCACAAACAAAGGACGATTTGGAATGTTGGGGCTTCTTGTGTTCAATTCGTGACTTTGTTTTGTCTCGAGTTGACTCTTCTGCTGACAAATACTGATACCTCTTGTTCAGTTGTCTAGCACAATCTTCCCAAGACAGCAGTGTATCATAATCTTTAAAGCGAGACTTGGTAATATGGTCAACTTTCGCCATGACCATATGAATGATCATTGCGTTAGCAATGTCTTTATCGTTCCCTAAACACGACAACGACGCATATATAGCAGACACCGTATCTATTATCGATCTCAAGCTCGATGCAGATGGTTTTGTCATGCTAGGTATGTCGAATAACTGTGAAACAGTGTCAAAGAATATAAGACATTTATTGTCATATACTGCTTTGAGGCTTGCAATGGCCTTAGGGTAGTTACAATCCGTTAACTGATACGGCTTAACTACCCTCAATGCTTCATCTGATAAACAAGACAGCAGATGATTGAACTTCTCAACGTTAGTTAGAGAAGTGTCATTGTGAACTAAGCTTTTGAAAAGGCACATAAAATTTCTGTACTCCGAATGTTTTCCATTGAAAATTGGCAAACGCATTTTCGACAGCTGCGATCGCTGGCTCGAACTTGCGGAGCAATTATGTTTAACTTCTGTCTCTGGCTTTATTGCCTTTAGGTATAATGTCTTTGTGATGACACACAATTCTTCTAACTGCTCTCTATGTTCGTTGAGAGGGTTTAAAATGTCTAATTCGGCTTGAAGATTCATTGCCTTCTCTATACCCTTCTAACAGCTCTAATCTACACGTCAACTCTGTTCTGTCTGCAGAAGTTGCTTTGGTTTTTATTGCTAATTGCATACGAGCGATATCAGCGGTAACCCTATCGTATCGTTGCAGACACAATGCGAGTTTTGCACTAGTTTTAGAACTAGGCAGTTTTTCGGTAGATGGATTCTCGGACTCAGACATGCTAAAGAATATATACTTTACTAACTAAAGAGAAGTTAATGTTGTAGGCAGCTATATAAAACGCGGGGTGCGGGGTAGCGAGAATGTAAGAATGTAAATATCAAAACACGCGCGCAATCAATGCAGTATGTAAGACGAACGAACGAGAATCAATCGAACAGAGATAAGTCAAACACTTTCTGAAACTAGAGTTGTAGGCAGTAATGCAAAACGCGGGGTGCGGGGTAACAAAATACCGCTTGCCAGAAATGCAAGCGAAAGCGAACACCAAAAATATGGGCTTAGCTGTATCCCGGGGTCAACGAACGTTCCAAAGTGAACGCGCGAAATGAATAGCATTAAGAATGCCAGTAAATACAAAATATTTAAATAAACGATGTTGCCGTTTGTTTATTTTAGTTTTAATATTAATCATGCAAGCAGGTTAGTATTGTATTATCAATATAACAATGCGACGTATTAAGGCCTTTTGTATTTAATGTTCTTTTGTTGTTGGGGTTAGTTTCTCATATGTATGTGCATATATGGATACATATGTACATATGTATAAAATGTAAATGCAAATGTATCGATGTGTGTAGAAGCAATCACGTACTCACGTATATACATATGCAGGTACGCCGCTTGCATGCAATATTCAAAGAATAAGTATCAAAACTTGAGATCTTAGTACAGAGAAACCGAACGAAAAAACAAAAGATTAGAAATAAAAGGACGCGGAGTTCGGCTTCAACGTTTTTAATATTTGTCGATGGCTTCAGTGCACACTCAACACTAAGTTTTGATTGAAGTGAGAGTGGGTCACAGTCCGACCACACTCCCCGAATTCGCAGTCGGCATTTGCCGATCGTCTTAACTTAAGAGACTAAATAACGACACTTCTTGTGTTCTCTTAAATACTAGCTTAAATACTTATTTTATTATTGATGAGCTCCAACAACTAGCATTACATATTTGGGCTATGTTATTGGTAGTGGTGGCATCTGTACTGTCTCTGCTAAAGTGTCTGTTATTAAAAATTGGCATCCGCCAAAGAACATAAAGCAAATTCAAAACAAGTTTTAACATCTGTTTCGTTTGCGTTTATGTCAAAAAAGTTAAGTAGAGCTTAGCAAAATTACAGCGTTACGGAACGAGAATGTTTACCTGTCATTTTGGCTATTGAGAAATTTCGGTGTTATCTGGAATTGCAAGAATTTGAAGTTGTCATCGATCATTCTAGCCTTCTCTGGCTGATGAGACAGCAAAACGTTGCAGGTAGACTGGCACGATGGATCTTTCGGTTACAACAGTTTAAGTTTACGTTTTCAAATAGGAAAGGAAAAGATCATGTGGTACCAGACGCTTTGTCCAGACTTCATGATGCCGAGATTGCTGAGTTAGACATGAGTCCTGTAATTGATCTGCAATCAAAGGCGTTTTCTGTTGCTTTAAAGACTAAATATAATGCAAACCAGTCTAAGTTTCCGGATATGAAGTTGGTGGATACGTTTTTATATATCCGTACAGAACATGAGGGAGACGAGGCGCAGGAAAAACTTTCCTGGCTATTATGGGTTCCCGACAGTCTTCGCACCGACACTCTTAGGCAAGCCCATGATAGTCTTACCTCCGAACATTCTGGTATGCAAAAGACAATAGAGAAATTGCGTCGTCAACTTTTCTGGTCAGGTCTATCCAAAGATGCTCGAGATGCAAATGGCGAAAATAAAAGCATCGGCTTTCTTGTAGCCAAAGGTAAAGCAGTGCAACGCTGCAAAGCAGTGTACATTTTGATTAGTCCATTGTGTTAAGATAACCTTGCTAGCAGTGCTAATGTTATCAATTTACCTGCCTATCTAATTAGTGTCTACTTCGAGGCTGCTGTAAAAGTAATAAAAGCTTTTACTAATCAACTGAAGTCCTATCACAGTCAACTTCACCAACTCCGAATACCTTCCAAAAAGCTAGCGATGGATGGAATTTTTCACTATATAAGCTCCACACGCGGATGCAGTTGATCATTTTTTTGGTTATTAAAAAATTAAAAATCTGCTGAAGTACGTTTGCTGCAGTTAAAAAAAATAAAATTCTCCAAGTGCCGTTGCAAGGGATTATTGGAGGCTTAGGAGGAGTGCTCCCCAAACTAGCGACCTTTGGCTGACAGAGGTAGCACGAGTTAACTCTTGGAAAGTAAGGGCATTTGGCACCCAAAGACCACCGTTGGATACATTTTCCCCCACCTCTTCATCATCTGGGGCAGCCCGCTGCGCTGTTTTTACCAAATTACTGGCCTACAGATCAAGGAACTAGCTTGTGTTTTTCTTTGTGTAAAATAAATAAAAAAATGCAAGAGTGCAAATTAAATTTTAAATTAAATTAAATTGTTGAGTGTGCGCTAGGGACAAAATAAAAAAAAAGCATTATAAATATAGATAAAAGAAAACGCTTGACAAAACAAACAAGATTGCTAAAAAATTTAAGTCTAAAAGAGAATTTAAAATTAACTAATCATCAAGCTTTGGCTTCCTCAAAACGATCTGCATCACAACCACGCTGGAAGGCCTTTCAACAAATTAACTTTTGAGTAACCAATAACAATTGTGCATGTTCTTAGGCTTGTGATCTATGTAGTTTTGTATTCTCTTAAATGCTCCGCTGATCCTTTTGATCAAGCATACAAAATTTTTAGGAACAACATCAAACAAGTTAATATAACAAAACATCAAAACGAAAGAATCTTAACAGCTATTTCAAACCAGCATTTAATGTGTAGTGGCTTTATATTATTCCACCATCTTTCTTTCACCATCCTTAAGCGCACTTTTCAACAACTATAAAAACAAAAAAAGAAACAAATCGTATATTATAAAAAAACAAAAAACAAAGTCACACACAATTAAAGAAAACCCACAATAATGTTTAAGAAAAATATCCATCAAGTTTTCAACCAAATGTGAATATAAACTTAAACTCTATAAATTGTAAGCCTCGTTTTAAAGCCATTTAAAAACAAAGCTGAAAGAAAATGAATTACCATATATAGAAAAATTAAAAAAAAACTCTGAAATGCATATGAACTAAAATGTAATACATATAAGAAGAAAAAACCCTTTTTTTTTATCAAAATTACTAAAGACATATTCATAAATTGGTAACCAATTGAAATATTATATTATTTTAAATAGTTACGAAAACTCTTGTAAACTGTGAAATATTTGCCATGAGAATATTACTGCAGATTAATATATCAAACAATTTTCTGCCCCTTTGCTATAGGACTAAAACATGAACATAGAAATGAACATAATGATGTGCCAATTTGTTTTGTTTTCTGGATAGACATGGCAACTTAAGTAAATAGTCGGACGGTTTTAGGGTATTTTTATGGCGCCCCCGGGTGGACTTTCAATAAAAGGCATTGTGAAGTTTAAAAGAAAAGTAACAGTGACACGTATAAAAAGTGCAAATAAAAACAACAATTATGTACAACAATTGTATAGCAATTGCACAGTGCTTAAGAGCAATTAATAGGTCAAAAATAAATTGCCTTCGTTTCGTGGGTGGATCATAAACAAATTATTCGCGTCGGTCACGTTAAATCCTACAATTTGTGTTCCTGCAAATTCATCGAGGGATACCCTGCAATTGCCCGTTCCAGAGCCACAGGCATTTGGGCGAAAAATTTAAAGCATTTTTAATTAGTTTTTGGCATTTCGCATTCAATTCTTGTCACATACGTAGACTATAATATAGTTGAGCTTATTTGCATGCATATATATACGCCACATATCACAGATATGCGTATATATGTACATACGTACATACAGACAGATATCGTAGTTAAATTCTTATATATCGTTTGAACTGCTATTGGATGCAATTGTTTGTTGTTGTTTATGTTCCACTGTCGCCCCCTCTCACAAACTTTCGTTTCTAATTCGATTGCAAATAATAATTTGCTAAGTTCAAGCAATTGTATGTACGTATATACATACATACACACCTACGTGTATACCAGATGCAGCGGCGAATTTTTCGTTTCTTTGCTTTCCTTAGGAGAGTCTACGAATACGAATGCCTTATCTTTATGAACAATATCTCATCATTGTTTAGTCTTCCTAAAATGAATCAACAATCTGCATCCTCTCTTAGAAGCCTTATCGATACTGTGTCATCTATTTATGGTTCATTGTTATTTGCCTTCGGCAGTCGAGAAAATATTCCATCGATGCTTGGTAAAGGATATGCATCCTTTTTAGTGGCGTCATTGAGCTTTCGCACGTCTAAGCACAGCCGGACTTTATTCGGTTTTACCACCAGTCTCAGTGGAGAGCTCCATGGACTCCATACTCTCCGTAGAGTAGCTTTTCCACTGCCTGACTGACTGGATAAAAATGAGACCCCAGCGCGTTGCACAGGAGTATTGGGCAGTAGGGCTAACTCAATCTGCCTGTAGATTGAAGCAAAAGGAAGCAACTACACTGTGGAAAAACTATCCGTTAACAGCAATTCTGGTCGGTCAGTTTTATGACATACCTAGATGTTACATTACAACGGATTTTTTTAAAATGTCTTTTTATCATCATTGAGGGAGGCGATGGTGTGGGCTTATGCTGCCTGATCGGCGGAAGCACTTACATCAATTTTACTTGAATAACGGCTGATGTACTGATTCAGTACTAAACTGCGCTGGGTTAAACGGCGCTGGACTTTTTTATGTACGGGTAACCACAATTGAAAAAAGAACGCGAAATCCTCGTGTGAGCCTTTTATACTGAAAATTTCCAACAAAAATTTTAACTTCTTGTTTTTTTTTTTTAAAGAATTTGGACTTGGTAAAGTTGGGTGTGATTTGATCAGATGATTACTCTCCCAGGGCTTAATTATAATGAGCATTATTTTAAGGTCAGCGCCTTAGTATAACTGATGTATTTATTTATTAATTTACTATTTGCATTTATTAATTCTAGGTGCGGCCTGCTTGCACAGTAAGGCAGGTCTCGATTTTGTATTGTTTTGTTGAGGGTGATAAAAAACACTGGGTTTCAAATTTCACTTCTGCTTTATTCCACTTGCTGATTTATACTTCGCATGACTAGCTTAATTAGCGATGACAATTCACTTCTTTTCTCAGAGATGGTAATTATAACCAGCAAGAAAAGCAACAGTCGCGCGGCACGCGACAGTGGGATACCCTTCGACCCATGTTGTAATGTAGTTTAATTTGTTTCATATACATATAATAGGCACATGCTTTAAAATTATTCTCGACAGATGTCGCTCGCGCTTCGCGCTCGCACTCCTCCCTTGTTAGCTGACACAAGCACTTGATTTTATGCTCATACTTTCTTAAATAACTTCTGTGTTTATTGACCGATCGGATTATAACTTCGAGATTACGTAGATATTTCATTCAGTTTATTATATGTTAAAGTCAGGACCTACCGAGATGCTGGTGGGCCAGGCAGTTTTGACAGTACCGGTTGGCCAGTACAGCTCGGAGTCGCTTCTCTGCGCTTAATTGCGGGAAGCGTTTGCACTTTTGCAGCGCATGCACTCCTCGGCAGATACGGCACGGGAATACCCTCGAGACTTCCGGATGGGAGTTGTTGTTGTTGCTGCGTGGCCGCGGAGTCATCTTGCAAGCTGCTTATAGGGGAAATCTTTTTAAAAATTATTACTTTGGATACTGGAGGGACGCAACATGACAAACACGTAGGAGGAGAGATCAGGAGTCACAACTGGGTCGGAAGGAGTACTAGTTTCGCTACTGGTCTCCTGACTGTTCCTCTGCTTGTGAGGAGGTCGACAACACGGACGAGGCCGTCTGCGCCTGGGTGAGCGCCGATCACACTGCCAAGGCGCCATTCATTGGGTGGAAGGTTGTCATGCTTTATGACAACCATATCATCGGTCTGCATATTTCTTTCAGGAGACTGCCATTTGTTACGTTTGTGCAGTTCCTGAAGGTATTCGTGCTTCCATCGCAAGCAGAACTGCTGGCTTTTAACCTTAAGCCGTTGCCATCGATTGATGATGGACGCCGCATCAGACTGGATTTCGGGCTCAGTTGCTGCGAGGAGGGGACCACCAGTGAGAAAATGGCCTGGAGTAAGGGCCAACAGGTCAGTCGGATCCTCGGATAAAGGAGAAAGTGGTCTGGAGCTCAGACAGTCTTCTATTTTACACAGGAGAGTTGAAAGCTCCTCGAAAGTGTATTTATAGGACGAAGTTGCCTTGTAGAAAAAAGTTTTGAAACTCTTGACCCCCGCTTCCCAGAGACCTCCCATATGTGGAGCTCCGGGGGGGTTGAACCGCCACGTTATCTGCTGGTGACTATAATGACTGACCACTGTCGATCTTGTTGCCTCCAGGAAATGTTGTGTCAGCACGTTGGAGGCTCCGACGAAAGTCTTTCCGTTATCAGAAAAGACCTGTGCGGGGCAGCCACGCCTCGATACAAACCGCGCGAAGGCAGCTAGAAATTTCTCAGTGGTGAGATCAGAAGCAGCTTCTAGATGGGTTGGTCTAGTGCTGAAACACACAAATACACACACATACCCTTTCGTAATCAAACACGCTCTGCCCGTATAATTTTGATCTCAAAAGTCCCGGCAAAATCAACACCGGTGTATGTAAACGGACGTGAGAAAGTGGATCGCTCTGTGGAGAGGACTCCCATGAGTTGCGATTGGAGCTTTTTCTTGTGGATTGTGCAAACCCGACAGGAGTTGGTTATGGCTTTCAACAAGTTTTTTAACTTTGGTACCCAAAACTTGGATCGGATGAGTCGTGTCATAAGCTGGCTCCCACCATGCAACGAAATCTTGTGAGTGAATTGAGCCATGAGCCGTGTGAAGTTACTGGAATACGGAAGGAGAATCGGATGCTTAAGGACTCGGATGCCTTCACACGGCCACATGCTCTCATAATTCCCTTCGGATCTAGGAATGGATTAAGGTTAGCTAACGTGCTAGACCTTGGGATCGCCTTCTTGGAGCACAAGCAGTGGTACTCTGTAGCAAATCCTGCTCTTTGAGTGCACTGTATCAGCCTTTCTTGTGCTTGGGCTAATTCGTTCACGCTGAATTCGGACGGAAATATTATATCGGGCTTTTTGCACCGATTAATGAAACGCTGAATAATCGCGGTTACTGCTCTATTGAAGCTGGAAAAACGTGTGGAGAAATCAGTCGGGTTCGGAACGGCCAGGAAACAATTTTTGACTGGACGCTTCTCCAAGTCCCTTTCCGATATACTATCAGAGCTGAGTGGCCACAGCTCTCGTGCGCTGCTCAGCCATTGGGGCCATTGCCACCACGGCTGGCTATCCCGCAAGTCCCGAGCCGACACCCCTCGTCTTGCCAGATCGGCAGGATTCTGTTCGGACCTGACATGGTGCCACGTCCCTTCGATTGGGCTCAGGGCAATTTTCGCTACTCGATTAGCCGCGAAAGTCGTCCAGAAACATGGAGGCTTTTGTAGCCATGCCAAAACAATGCTAGAATCAGTCCAGAATGAAAAATTGGAGCCTTCTGGAAGAGAAGGAGCGCCGCGCATAGATCCACAAGCAGCACGGCACCGCACAGCTCTAAACGTGGTAAAGATACTGTCTTGATGGGTGCAACTCGTGTCTTTGCAGCGAGAAGATGAGTGGATACAGTGTCGTTTTGCTCGACACGAACATTTATTGCCGCTCCATATGCGCTCTGGGAAGCATCACAGAATCCGTGATACTGAATACGCGCCTTAGGATGGAAGTGTACCCATCTAGTGATACGAATGTCGCGCAGAAGATCACGATCTTCTTGGAACTCGCGTCATTTCTTCTCGAGACTGCTAGCCAGATCTCCTGCATGAAAATCTTAGCGCTGAAACCGAGTGTGGAGCGGATGAACAAGAATTTGCCGATACATTTTAGTTATATCGGCATTGAATACGTTGCGGAAGAAATAATCTGAATCGTGAGGTCAGATTGGAGAACTGGATGCAGGACGTCGTTAAGACTCTGTCCATTGGATGATGGGCTGGAGGCGTTAAATACAATGCGTAGCTTTGTGGTTGTGCTATCAGGCTTCAAGACTGCGTGATGCGGTAAGTAAAAGTTGTCGCTATCATTACTTGGAGGGACCTCTCGCATGTGGCCTAAGTCCAAATACTCCTGTATTACGGAATCGTATTGGAGTTTCAATTCAGGGTTTTTTTGAACCTATTCTCGCTTTGGAGAAATTGAGACAGCGCTATGGACCTGGAATGTCCCATACTTATGCTGTCAGGAGTTTTGAATGGGAGAGTCATAACATACCTCCCCTCATTATTCCTGGTTCTAGTGCGAACAAAATTGCACTCGCAGTCGGAATCTGACTTCTTTACCATCTTAGATGGTAGATCTTCCGCATCCAAAACCTTGTTAAAAGGTTTTCGAGTTTTTGGTTTTTGCTTACCGAGATGCGTGTGGTAAACGCCGAAATAACTTTGGAATTGGATGGACTTTTCACAGGACCTGAAAGGATCCACCCGAAAATGGTCTCTTGACCAAGAAGTGACCCAGAAATATTTGATCTGGAGCCGCCTAACAGAATAGCTGGGAGGATGTCTGCGCCAATAAGCACGTCGATCTGCAAACTCCGGTAAAAGGAGGGATCAGCGGATCAAAGGTAAATCAGGAATTTGATTTAAGAAATTGGACGGAATCGGATACGATGGAAGATTGCCCGCCAGATGAGGCAAGACGAAGGCTGAAGCTTCAATATTGATGCGAGGTTTCGATGGAGAGCCAATATCGAAGTGACATAACTTCTCAGGCCTTGCAGCTATGGCTTGATTTAGGCCTGCTACTTGTGCATGGACATTTTGGAAAAATGGATTCACAATGTTGAACATGAGTTAGGAAATAAAGGTCGCCTGTTATATCCCTATGCCTACATTTTAAATAATTTATATATTTATACCCTTCGACCATTGAAAATGGTTAAAATAGGGTATACTAACTTTGTGCAAATGTATGTAAAAGGCAGAAGGAGGCGTAGGAGACCCCATAAAGTATATATATTCTTGCTCAGGATCACAAGCCGAGTCGATTGAGCCATGTCTGTCGGTCTGTTCGTCTGTCTGTGTGAACGCACAGATCTCAGCTATTATAAAAGCTAGAGTTACCAAATTCGGCAGAAAGACTGTGTACTATAAGCTGATCAAGTTTATTTCAAATGTTAGGTGCCACGCCCACCGCCCCCGCAAATCAATAATTTAATTTTTGAACTTAATTTATAAGCGCTGTATAAAAGATACAACTTTCTGACTTTAACATATACTAAGCTCATTAAAATATCTACGTATTCTCGAAATTGCAATCCGATCGGACAATAAACACAGAAGTTATTTAGGAAAGTATGTGCATAAAACCAAGTTCTTGTGTCAGCTAACAAGGGAAGCGGGCGAGCGCAAAGCGCGAGCACCATCTGTCGGCAATAATTTAAAAGCATATATACATGTATATGTGTACATACATAGGAACGTAGGTCGAAGGGTATCCCACTGTCGCGTGCAGCGCGACTGTGGCTTTTTTCTATTTTTTGAAATGTTTCATAAATAAATTAAACTAAAAAGGCATCATTAGCGTTTTATTAACAATCTCAATTTTAGAAACAATCTCAGCGCGTTTATCATACGTATCTTTTACCGATACGCTGCGCAAACTTAAGCGAGTCATGATATTTCAACTGATCAAAAATTAAGACGGATCGCCCCACAAGAATTTCTCTACAAAGACCCAATTTGAAAAAAATCCGATAGTCAGCCATAACTAAACTTTAATTTACTTAACACAATGCTAACGGTTTTCACATAAACATACTATTCCACGTTTACTTCGTGATAGGTTCTTTATAATGTTAGCAACGCAACAAGAAGCTCTGCCAAGGAGTAGGTAGAGTTAGCAACTATAATTTCGATCGAACAGAGAAGAGATCAAATAGAGCAGAATGGCAGAATTTATAGGCGATGATCTCTGCCCGAAAAAGCTTTTATAAGGTTTCAGTGCCCTGTTAAAATGCAATCTGAATTGGCATATAACTATAGGATCAGTTAGTGCTGCAAGAACAAGCGCAAACGGAGCCAAAAGTTTAATTCGAACTTGCTAAGGGGTTGCCAGGGTATACAAATTTCCAAAATTTAATGCGATGTGCACAAATACAAGTCCATTCATTTCAATTATTTCTGAGTGAAGCCATGCAAGCCCTTAGAATATATACAAAGCTATTTAATTGAATACTTACGGATACTGAAAATAAGGAATCATCATATCAACCATCTCAGCATTTATTATGTCTGTTGGAAATTCCACAATTTTTCCTAAAAATCTAGTATCCGACATGACTTTTAATGATTCATCCCAGGAGCTCTGAAGAAAGACTTTATCGGTATCTGGCCGTATTTGTTTGACTTGTTTTCGAAAAAGTATGCATACACAATCCATTATTAATGTTATTAGGTAAGGGGGTTTTCCAAGCTTGCGGACAGTAGCAATATCTGACCCTTTTATTGTCTTAAGTGCAGCTGCAGCTTCTTCTAGAGCAGGTAAGGCTTTTTCTAATTTGGCTTCGGCAACTACTTTAACAGCAGATATATTTTTCACAATAACTTCTGCTGACGCTTTTTTTTGAGCCACTTCCACCTTCACTATTTCAGCCCCTGCTTTAGATTTTTCTACCGTAGCAAGCACTTCTTCAGCTTCTGAACTTGCTATAGCAATAACTTTATTCATTTCAACCAACTCTTTTTTCAATACAGATACTGAAGCACCAGCCTCATCTAATTTGTCTAAGCCAGAACTCATGCGCTCTGACATAACGATTATATTATCCTGTTTTTGTTTATACAATATTTTATAGCTTTCTAGAAATGCTATTAATGACTTCGGTGTGACAAATGTGAGACGACGAAAACGATCATAGTACATAAAACATGCATCCTGCACAGATTCATGTATCCAGCTCATAATGTTAATCACTTGTTCTTTCACTTTATCACTACAGACAAGTACCAAATCAGTAAGATAATGACGCGAAACAGCAACACAAGCATCTGTTGGCCATTTTTGAAACCAATCAATAACGCAACCGGATATTAGGCCTGGAAACTTAAGAGAACGCATGCGGAATTTCTCCCCAACCTAAAAAAAAGGATTAAATTTAATTATTTACTCCCATTCTTATATTTTTACATTTTATAATTTTAATTACCGGAGAAAAACATAAAGCTATATGTAAGTTCGCACGAGATCGTGTTATAAAAAAATCATACAAATTTTCCTGAGTAGGAGGCCGTCTTGGTTGTAATTTTTTCATTACCGGAATAAGTTCATTATATATTTCATCCATTTCATCCTTTGCAAATAAATTAGCTATTTCACCTGAGCTCAGTATGTTATTAATGTATTCCAAAAATGACTCTTCTTTAATTTCATTGTCAGTAAAAATAAATGTCATACCCATGCCTTCTAAACCTGCTACTCTGTACAGTTGCTTAAGATCATCAGTCAAATTACTTGTATTATATGCACGTGTTAGCGTAATTTGAAAGAATTTGTATCCAGCTATAAATGATGACAGCCTTGTCAAACTTTGTTTACCAGACCCACCAACTCCAACAAGCAATGCGTTTCCACGAGGGTTACTTAGTGTACGGGAAATTATCATTAAGTGCTTTAAAGCATCTGTGAAAAACACCATATCCATATTGAAGCCACGAATATTCTCATTGAATTGGAACATAAAATTCATAACTTTATTTTTGACGAACTCGAAGCTAAATAAAAGAATATTATATAAATTTAACAAAAAAATTGTTCCTTCGGCTTTCCGAAGGTAATGTTCTTTTAAAATTGAAATTCACGCAAGCTTGCAAAGTAATACACAAGTTTATGTAACAACTGATGGACACACGGATATACTGACATCATATTGTATTATATTTGAATATATAAAATTTAATTAAATTAAATCAAATTATATGCAAAATATGTAGATAGTTTTGAATTTTTATCTATTTGTAATATTTCAAGAAAAGCTACCTTTGGAATACCGAAACTCTTGCACGCATGCAGGTTCTTATTTCCTTTAACGTTCCTATGTAAATGTGGTCCGATTTTGATGAAATTTAATATGCATAGTATTTAGATAATATATAATAAATAAACGGATACATGGATAGACAGACAGGGCTAGTACGACTCATCTGTTGATCTTGATTGAGAATATATATAATTTATAGGAACGGAGATGTAGCCTAAGAAGCGTTGCAAACTTTTGGTCAAAATTTATATACCTTCTGCAAGGTCTTTGTAGACATAGAATACATAAATAAATCAATTAATACTTTTCTGACCAATTTTGATGATAACTTATTAAAATCTTATGTTTGTTGTTACCTTGGAATTTCCTCGTAAATCTTAGGGGCCTCAATTGAAACATCTTCATCATCGTCATCGCCTATGTCGGGTGGATCTCGCAAAAAGTTTACCCAATATGTCGGTTCGTCTGGAAAATATTCGAATTGTTCTTCAAGAATGGCTTCAGCATCAATACGCATACGTGTTAAAAACCAAATTTTATCCTTCTCTACTGTAAAACGATCTGCTATAACTCGTGTACATTCGTGGGCCCATAATTTTAGCAATTGATCAACTGTAGTACATTCCTCTGTTTTCACTTTCAGAACACCTTCCCAAATTCGTGAAAGATCACGCAAGTTAAACACATAATGAAAATTAGCTGGCGTGGGAAGCATTTTGACCTTTATGTTTTGCCAAAATATGCGAGTAAGTGGAACAAGGAGAGGTACTACTTCCGCTACTGACTCGTCAAAACGAATTGGAGAAATATAACCAACTCCAATGCTTTTAAAAATTTGATCAATAGAATTGTTGCTTGGTAAAGTACAATTAAAAATACACAAATGTCTTTTAAGTCTATTCGGAATATCATTACGACCTCCACCGGGATGAATCATTGCCGACAGCAATTGAATATCCATAATTGTTGCAAAGTCACCCGGCTTCTCCAGTGAATAAAATCCTCGCTGTTCGATCATTTGTCGAACAATTTCATTTGTAATTTGATCTCCCCACGCATTGATTACTGGCATATTAATGTCATCAATAAAAATAGTCATAGATCGTTGGTTCGGAGGTCCATAGGTAGTACCTTGTCGTTTTTCAACATACGATTCAATAATGCGCTGTTAACAAATACAAGAAAGAACAAAACAATTTAAGAGCAACGAAACTTATTTCATTTTTCAGCCTTCAGTTTTTATAGAAATTCAGTTTTTAAAGAAATTCTTTTGTGTTGGTCGAAACATGTTATCACCGACCCCATAAAGTATATATCTTCTGAGTCAGCATCAACAGGGGAGTCTAACAAACTACATACTTTTATTTCGACGTAAAATATGTTTATCACTACACAGTTTAATTAGTATTGATTGTGCTCTAACTTAACTTAAAATAAGAACGCTGTGGATCTTGAGTTACAAAAGGGAGAGTACGCTGATTAAGTCTAGTTAGTGAACAATGGAACGATGAAATTTTTTGTCGGCTAATGAAACAACCTAGAATCGTGCTCGGTCAAGGTCGCTGACAGTGCGAGCAGGAATATGGATCTGGAGAGGATCACGTCAAAACAGACTTATTTGTGTCACCCACATTGGTCGGTGGTAGCTTGAATGCTGCCGTCAAGGGGCCATCAATGCTGCTGACTGGAGTGCAAGCGTTGACTAAAGCTTGAACATTATTATGGTTCAACCCAATGTAGAGTGAGACGCTGACGATGGGCGTCACAACTGTTGTTATTTTGTTTATTTCCAGCTCTTTAGTTTATATTTTTCGTATTTGATTGCTTGACTGTATTGCCGTCAATCATAATACCGGTTCAAAATTGTCTTCAGAAACGTGCGGTGTGGCTGAATCCCAGAAAATCCACAATAAATCCAAACTAAGTTTTTATCGGAGACGTACATGCTTCTTGAATCCAAATCAACGCCCTTAGAAAACCTACTGCAGTCTTGGTGCCACCCGCTCCTATGAGCATACCTTTACCTTGAAGTAATTATTAATTTTTAGCTCAATAATCTACTTCCTACTCCAGTAGCACTAAAACTACCAACAATGTTTCTGCACACAAACCTCTTGCTCACCCTCTGGTTCCTACTCCCATTCCGAGTGCTGACAACAGAAAGGGTAATGTTCCGCAATCATGCCCGCTAGTAGGGCACAGAGCATAAAACCTCTGTAAAACAATTGGTGTTTACCTCTCGATTGGTCCCTGAGACTTCTATATTAACAATCACACATGATTACAAAACTGCCTTTAAATAATTGAGTAATTTAAAAATGCAACTTCAAATTTGTTTGGTTAATAAAATAAAATAAATCGAGAAAGCAACCTACATTCTGCTATTGATGACCTATTGATTCTCTATCTGAAAAGCTTGACTCTTCGAAAGCCTGACAGTAAGAGTTCTCTCAAGACACCAACCGTCAAACGATAAGAAGCTTAAGTTACTGATAGATAGCTCTGTAGAACTTTAAGGTTTGCTGGCTCATAAGTATAATTCTGTCAGTAAGTTAATGATTGACTCTGGTGAACTACAAATAAATGCATCGAATAGAAATTATTAATAAAAATTATTTTTTTAGGCCATGGATTTTAAAAAAATTCATGGGCAATTGTGTTTATCGAAACGGAAATGTGCGTAACAGGCAGAAGGAGGCAACTCTGACCCTATATATACTAGGTAGTGTAACAACCTTGGGAATATTCCTGAGTACGGTATTTGTGACATTTTGAAATGAAATTTTCCACGTCTTCAATTAAGTATCGATCATTGTCTAAGACTTTTGATACTACGTATGGTCCTTTAAATTTTGGTATAAGTTTACTAGATGCGCCTTGCAAAGAATTAAAATGTTTTACTACTACATAATCGCCTACCGCAAAGATTTTAGGTTTTTTGCGTTTTGCATTTACATAGGTATTATTATATGCTTGAGCCTTTTCTTGGCTTATCTGTGCATTTCGTCTAATTTCTTCTAAGTTCCTTATCATTTGGTTATTTGAATCTATGACGTTTTCTTTCAGACTATCGACACTGTTTCCTTTCTGTTTTACCCCAAAAAGCATTATGCTGGGACATTACATTTGTACTTCTATTTCTTGTATTGTTCATTGTGTTTTCCACTTTGTACAGAACTTTATGCCACGCCTCGTTTGTGGAGACGCTGTAGCTACTTTAATGTGATTAACGTTATTTTCTTTTAGAAAGCCTTCGCATTCGTTAGAAGTTGAACTGCCTCGATCAGATATTAAATTTTTGGGCCTACTATATGCAATAAAATAGTTATTTAAAGCTTCAATTGCTTACTTTGAACTTGTCGTTTTGGTTGGGTATAGTTTGTTAAACTTCGTACACGCATCTATTACTACCAATATATGTCTCTTTTTCGTATCTTTACTATTGATGGGTCCATAGTGGTCAACAGGTAATAATTTAAATAGATCACTGCCTTTTGGAATCGAGTGTAAAACCCCTCTACGCAATAAACTTGAGACAATTGTTAATGTGATCTGTTACTTTTCTTCGTACGTTCGGAATCCAATAAGTTTTCGTAATCGAGTCCACCACTTTGTCAACCCCTACATGTCCCATCTCATCATGATACTTAAAAAACACATTGGTTTCCATTGACATTGGCACATAAAACATTAATCTCTAATTTTTTTTTCTATAAACGACACCATTGCGCATTTCATAATATTCACTTTCCTGTTCAGACAACTTATTTTTTATATTTCTTATAATTGGATCTTTTCCCTGGCATATTATTAAGTTTTCTTCAAACGTGTTTGTTTCTATTATCATTATACTATTACTTCTACTTAATGCATCCACATGCTGCATTCTTTTTCCTGACCTATGTTCAAGAGTGTAATCATAATTTTGTAGCTCAAGAGCCCACCTTGCAATTCGTGGATTTAATTCTTTTTTGTTTAAAGTTGACGTAAGCGAATTGCAATCTGTTACTATTTTAAAGTTAATGCCTTGTAAATAGACTCGAAACCTTTTCAACGCGTTGACTATTGCAAGTGTTTCTAACTCAAAGCTCTGATACCTTCACTCAACTTCTGTCGTCCGTTTTGAAAAGTAAAAAATTGGGTGTAACTTCGCATCATTCTTTCGTTGTAACAAAATTGCACCGTACCCTAGCGAACTTGCATCACAATGAAGTTCGGTCTTATCTTTCGGATCATATATTGCTAATATCGATGCTTATACCTAATTTTCCTTTAGCATATTGAAAGCTCTTAACTCTTTCTCTCCGAACATGAATTCTTTATCTTTTCTTGTAAGGTCATATAATGGTTTTGACACTAGAGGGAATTTCTGAATGAATCTTCTAAAATAAGAGCATAGACCAATATAACTTTGTACTTCGTGAACCTTGGTTGGCACCGGAAACGATTTAATGGCTTCTATACCTGACTCATTTGCTTTTATGCCTTCTCCTGTTACTGTGTAGCCTAAGTAATCTACAAACAACTTCAAAAAATCACATTTGTCTTGTCTAAGTTATAATTTATTTTCTACTAAGCATTAAAAAACTTCTTTCAAGATATTAAAATGTTCTTCTAGTCCTTTTGTAGCAATCATTATATCATCAAGATATATGATAACTTTGAATTCTCGTATCATATCTTCGAATATTTTATTTATAAATCTTTGAAACTTAGAAGGAGCGTTTGTCAACCCAAACGGCATTCGAAGATATTCGAATTGTCCTAACGGTGTTATAAAAGTTAAGCAAGACTATTTCTTGCTTGTGTTACATGTTGCTACGGCTCCCGTAGCCGCATACCTCACCTAGTAAGTATATGGAGCATTCCAAGTGTTCTTGTGTGTCGTCGACTAGTTCTATAGATAGGTTCCCCAAATGAAGTCAAGGGTTGTGTTAAAGAACCGTTTTCATTGACTTTCTAATTAATTTTAACAATTGATGGTTAACCAGATTAGAGATTTATTCGGATTACGGTTGTGATTGTGGAACGGATTCTGATACTCAGACGATGTTCTTTTCATGCCAGAGCCCTCGCTCTGGGGGCCCTGTTATCCGAACGGTGGGACTGTCCCGACCGGTTCGACTCCATTTTAATGGCCGGTCTTGGGCCCTGGAAGCGATTATTGTTTTGCAAGCCTCTATATCCCGAACCTAATGAAGGTCTACCATTTCCCTGATAGGAAGAAGTAAAGCGAGGGCCGCTCGCCGGCCGGTAAAACCGGGTATTCGGTGCAAAATTCGCCGGTGGGGGAGACTGGGCGAACGAGCCTCCTCTCGGAGCAACCGCCTGTAACTCCTTACAGAAGAAGTAGGCTTCCTGCAAGTGTTTTGGTCTACGCATGACCTTTAATGACCTCGTAGTCGTTCAAGATTGCTTGCGCACGATTAACCCAACACATATCTCTCCGGCTGACCTCGAACGTTTAAAGTTCTTTAACGCAATCGGGAAGCGTGAAAACTTCCTTTAGCTCAAGTTCGTTGCGCGCACGCGCCAAGGGCGCCGGAGGGGTAATCAGCTATATTTTCGGATTCTAAAGTGTTAATTCTGTTATTCATTTTTTTCATATCATCCTTAAGCCCGGTCATTTGGGCAAGGAGCGCATTAAGTGTTTCCTTAATTTCCTCCATTTTTTAGTACAAGTGCAACGTACAAACAAAAAGCAACGGAACTAAATCGAATCGGACAAGAATATGGACAGACAACCAAGATTTTTCAAGATTTAGTTCTTTGATAATGTTACATTACGTATTCACGGATTTTCAATTGTTCTACTGAAAGGCACAGATAGTCAATGCTTCTTCACTCACCCTTGACAATTTGTGTTGGTCCTTGTGTGAGTGTGTTGAGGTGTTAAACGTGTGTTGTTTCTTTCTTAATATCTGAAGGAAGAAAAAGAATTTATTTTAGTGTACTTGCAGGCAATGGTTTTTTAGCTTTTTCGCTTGTTATTTTTTCGATTTTATTTAATTCAATATATGCCGACAGTGACGGACGAGTTTTGTGTTGAGTTGAGCACTGGGCACGGTTGTCCGTATATTTCCTTTTTGGCCTTAGCC